>APFE031354571.1:0-12647 GCA_000404065.3 Pinus taeda | reverse complement strand
CAAACATAGATGCCTTTTTACAGCGACTGCATCACCAATTGAAAACAAAGGTAATTTGGAGATGGCCACTTCCGGAACGTCATGGAGGTCATTAAAATGACATGGTTTAAACGAATAATCCATGATGAATAATAAGGGACCAAGTGGATGATAGAACGAGATCTCTGCTCAAGAAAATCTAAAAATGAAAGAGGTGGAGTCGCCACTTGAACAATAAATCCGATTCTAAGATCTAAAAGAGTACCAGCAAGAAGATATGAGGAAGGCTTCTTGTCTGGGAAAAATGAGAAAATGGAGTTGCCACCCAAACAAGAAACAAAACCGAAGAGATGCTGCTGATATGTGATGAAAAGATGCCAAAATATTGAATTTGCCAGCTCAAATGAGAGATGAGAAGATGAGAAGATGAATGTCGTTGAAACACCAGGGACAGAAAAACTCTATCCCCGGCAACGGCGCCAAATAATGTTGTCGCGCAGATTGACACGACAACGCTCAGACCGGGGGCTGTCACTCTGATCCCCGATCCCTCCGTTTAAGCCTGTCTCCCACGGCTAAGGGGGGTAGACCCTGTGAGATGATGAAGACCAACTGTCGACCAGTTGGTTGGGAGACACGAGACACGATAAGACAAACACTAGATAATTTCGATTTTAGCAGACCAGTGCCTTTAATTGATTGAAACATGAAACGTGAACAATGCTCTTAGAACAACCAAAATGATATCCAGCAACTGCAGATTTTAAAATGAAAGCTAACCATTAACTAGATATCATATTCGTATCTCGACTTGAAATTCAGTGTGAAAGAGATAGCATGAAAACAACTGAATTTGGCAAAAGTGAATTTTCCACGATGAAATTTTTTATAGATTTTCTTGAAAAAAAAAATTTAAAATAGAAAATCTAAACCTAAAGAAAAAATTTTAAAGACTAAGGATAAAAAAAGAAATTTTTATGATTTTTTTAATTATTTTAAAACAAAATAAAACAAAATTTGTTTTTAAAATCTAAACTAATCCCTAAATAAAATCTCAAAACCCTAACTTTTAATTTATTTTTATTTTTATTTTTTTATTTTTTATTTTTTTAATTTTTTCTAATTTATGGATTTTTTAATTTTTTAATTTTTTATTATTTTATATAATTATATATTATATAATATATATTTATTTTAAAACAAAAGTAAAACAAAACTATGTCTAATTCTAACAACAAGAAATTATATAAAAAATTTTAAATCTAAAAAAAAAAAAAAAAAAAACACGGTATTAGTAAGAAATAGAATGAGAAGATAAGATAAATCCTAAACTAAACCCTAAATGATTTTTATGGAACTTTTTTAAATTATATATATATAATATAATATATATATATATATATATATACTATATATATATATATTTTTTTTATAACAAATAAAAAATCTAAAAAAAAAAATTAGATTGAAATCAAACATATAATATATATATACAAAATTAAAACAAAGCTAAAAAAAACTAAACTATATCATAACATAAATATATACAAAACTAGACTAACCCTAAAAAAAAATAATCAAATAAAATCGAAAAAAAAAATAAAATTTCAAACCTAAACAATCTAAACATAACGCACTAAAAAATAATTTTAAAACTATATAATAACTAAACCTAAGCATTTAACAAAAATGAAATTATGCTATACCTGACTTACCATCAAAACTCACGAACGCAAAACCCACGAACGCATGAAATCAAACCTGTGGACTGCGGAAGGGAAGATCAAGAGCCAGAAATCACTGCAACGCCTACGCAATGGAAAGGTATGCATCGTTTTGCAGGTTGGGTAGTGGCGGCAGCAACAAAAAGACGCAGTAGCAGGAATCGACTTGGAGGGCAGACGGAAACCACGTCATTGACCCCAAAGAAAAAAAAACTCGCATGCAGGCAGACCCTTTGATGGCCCGTGCAACCAAAAAAAATCGATTTTCGAATCCGAACCACGCATTCAGCAATCGATTCACCTGTGTTGAGCGGATGAAAACGATGCCCTGATAATCTTCGACTTTCCAAAAAAAAATTGAAATCGTTTTGCAGATCCAGGGTGAGAATTTCAACGGCAGGCAGATGGACGCGATTGATTTCTCCCTTTTTTCTTTTATGTGCAGGTGAAATGGTAGATGCAGTCACCAAAGACCCTAGCCAGTGTTTTCTCCCACTCAGATTTGCAGGCAGCAAATCAAAAATCGATTCTGTTTATCCACGCTGTTGTTCTATTTTGACCAGGCCAGTGTAAAATGCGAGTTTGTGCATGACTGGTGCAGGTGCATATAATGCTTGATTGCAGCAAAGTGACAGGACTTGATGGGGAGCCTTCCTGCAAACAAATGAAACCCTAGATCTAAAAATTTTTGATATTTAAAACCCTTGTACGGCAGAACAAATGCAGATGAACCTTGAAAATCCTCAGAAATCCTGAAACCTGGGACAGAAAATCACCCAAAAATGATATGCACAAAACAAAATTCAAACCCTAGAACAGCTGATTTAATTTACAGATTCAGCTCCTTAACAGCCAGATTCATCGATAAGCACAAAAAATGTTTAAAAGAAATAAAGATTTTCAGATTTTCACTGTGAAAAAACTTCAGAAAAATCTCTCATGCAAATTTAAAATAAACCGAATGATAGACCCAGGATCAAATCCAACTGGGCTCAGCAAAAAATGCTTGTGGGAGTTGGTTGGTTCAGCCAAGAACTTCCCTGAACGCCCACAAATTTCCTTCAGACAATGTTTTCTGCACAGCTCAAAAAAGCCATCAGTAAAGAGGGCAAAATGCTGCTAGATCTCAGGAAGTAATGGAGATACCTGCCATTATTTCAGAAACCCTAACAGCACCCAAACCCTAGCAAGTGAGCAAGATACATGTGCTCACAATACTCTACGAAAAAGGTATTATTAACGGCTGAAAATAACATATACAGAAAATTAAACAATCTCACAACATTTCAAGAGAGTAACACCAGCAAGATATGGACCCCAAAGTCTTCTTTATTAACCAGAAACAGATTTACAAGAGAGCTTCTTTAGTCTTTGACTCACAGATCCCCTGATCTGAAATGACCACCTAAGACCCTATATAAAGGAAACGATTCCAACGGCTAGTTCGAGTGATCTATGTTGAAATGATCTCGACTGTTGATGAGGATCAAGACATCTCTTGATCTCATCCGTCGATTTTATTTTTAAAAAAGATATTTTGCATGCATTCAAAAATATTATTATTTTATTATTATTTTTATTCATTTTTTAATTTTTTTAATTCCTTTTTAAAATGGATCAACAAACTAAGCCTTTGGAAACATCACCTAGGACCTAGGACTTAGGACTCATGAGGGGATTTAAACATTTCAACCCTCAGGACACATTACATCATGACTTTAACAATTTACATCTTAAGGGAGAAAAACCCCTTTAACATAGATCCTCACAAAACACCCAGTTCTGCGACACGACTATAATCTAGCAGGCTAACACACTTAGGATTCTCTAAGATTCCAATGACAAAATCTATCCCGGCTTTGGGGTCAGGTTTGAAGGAAAACTCTGCCGATCCGTGGATCGGTGAGACGAAAAACCTTCCGGGACATAGATTATCATGGGAAAGTTAGGTCCACCTAGGCAATTTACAACACGACTCACATCTGCTAGGATTATTTACAATTAATACATGCAGACTGGGTCTACGATTAGATTGATCAAGCTGCTGATGACTGCAGGACGGCACGGACACGTTGATCAGGAGCTGCCCCTTTTTGCGAAGAAAAAGGGGGTGTACTGCATGGGTAGTTGACCGGTAGAGGTCAACAGTATGCAATGTCCTCTCAAGAAGATTACAAGTAGGAGAAGTAGGACCAGGCAACAACATCGACTGGGATAGACAAGTTGTCCTCCAAGTTGGAGGAAGATTTCACTATGATGGCAGCCATACCTCTAGGAGTGAGGTGGGGCGACATGGTGCAGTAGTCCAGAACTACAGGGATTCGCCAGGATCCTTGAGGTGTCCTCATGGATCAATACCTTTCTATAGGTGCCCATAGTATTTAGTAGCAGGATGGATCAGTGTCAACAATTTTTTCCTTCAATAGTTTTACAGAGATATTCGAAGACTCTACACCTTGACAAAAACTTTCCTCCACACCAAGTCAACCTTCCTCTTCTCTTGTAGATGATCCTACATGACTTGGCAGCAACAACAGCAGTAGCAACACTTTCTTCGACCCAACAACTTCGACCTTGCTTTCGAGATTTCAATCTTCACTTGAATACTTCGATCTTCACTTAGAAACTTCGATCTTGGCCCAATACAACTTCTTGAGGCAGCAACATCCAAGAATAACAACTTTGTCTTATACTTTGATCTAGCAGCAACAACATGCAGCAATTGGCTATGACATCAACAAGAGAACTTTGATCTTACGAACTAGGGTGCGAGAGAGAGATAGACACATCAAAACTTCGATTTTCCTTCCTTCCTTCACCTAGACCAAACTCGCACTTCTTTTGCTTCCTTCCTCTATTTCGCACTTTTTCCAGCTTCAAAGAGATATCAAACTTGCTTGTTGTGAATGTGCTCCAAATGGAATTCGAACTTCTTCATATATAGCTTTTGGGTGAGGTTGAATAGCCTTCCTTGAGGCCAACTTGATCATCTTAAGGCTGACTTGGTTTGGAGGAACCATAATTCTTTTTTGACTCAATACTAAATCTTTTTACATGATTCAAAAGCCCAAGAAGGGTTTCTTTAAATGTTCAATGACTCTATTAACTCAGAAAAAATCCTAGAAGTCCTCAATGGGGACTTTGACCTAAAACATGATGACCCAAGCATGAAACCCATGCTTTAATAAGTCATAATTAATAATATATAATAATAAAATAATATTAATAATAATAATTTTCATATTCTTTGGACAAGTACATTACATGATGACTTAAATACATTAATGAAGATCGAACCTAGTTACATTTTTCAACACTCCCTCTTAACTATGGAGGTATTCATCATATACAAGTACAGGGAAGATCTCAACTAAATGAATCATGCAGAATTTTAGGCACCATGGACTAGATTCATGACTAGGGTGATCTATCGAAATGGGACTAAGATGGACTCAAGATTTCAGCCTCTCTAGGTACCATCAAACTTGCTAACTAGCAACCCAGGGATCCAGGTGCGTGCCAGAGGTCAATGACCAATGCAAATTTTCCTACTTTGGGAACTAGACATCAAAACAAAGTGCTGGCCAGATGTCCTCCCAGGCAATTTTTCACTCACAAAGCCTCAACACTCCTTGATCTAGCAGATCAAGGACAATAAATCTCTCCTGATCAAACTGATCGGTAACCAACATGCTATCAAAAACCTTTGAGAGATATACCTGTACAAACACGACCCCAAAAATAATATATTTTCGCATGTACATAATCAAGTACAAACCTTTGGGGTCTTTTAGACAGCTGATGTTGCTCCTCAACACAATATGACTATCAACCGAATCTTTGACAGAAGATTCCTCCATCATATACCTTCCTTTCCTATTTCAGATACAACAACATATCTTTCAAAAAACATTCTCTAATTAAAACTATGCTATGCCCTCCCTTTCAACCAGGGAGATTCCCTTTATTAAGGCCCCTTCTTAACCTCAGGGAGCTCTTTCTTATTCAAGCTCCTTCTTAACCCAGGGAGATCTTCTTTTCTTTGACATTGGAGAATCTTGTGTGGCTTCCAACCATTTCATCAGAGTTATCATTACGATCACTATCCACATCATGCTTATTACGAACATCTTCACCATATTGAAGATTGTTTACTTGCACAACTTAGATAATAAGTACAATCAAATCTATAGAAGCATGAAGTTAACCATATCAGAATTACAAAAGCATTTAAACTTTATATATATCAGATACCCAAACTTAATTACAAACAAGAGACACATACTCTTTAACATCTTGCTAGGGACTTTGTTATAAACCCTAGACTACTTCTAAAGGTATGGCATTACCTGACTACAACATATAGAAAACCCTAGAAACAATTCAAACAAATATAGATCTGCAAAGTATCTAACAACTTTCAGGATTCATATGTTAGACTTCCACCTAATCACAACTCAATCAATAACAATTTCCACTAGGGTTTGTTGCAAACCCTAGATTTTTCTCAAACAATTAAACATCAATCATAACTAAGACTCAAATTGCAACAATCTTACGCAGATCTCAAATTATCACATTGGCATCATAAACCAGAGATTTTGCTTCTACTAAGGTTTAATTTCAAAAACTCTAGAATGCATAAATACTATTATCCTAGAGAAACAAACTTCGACTAGGGCTTAAAACCCTAGGATTTATGACCACCGACAAAACAAATCATCTCATACATCTAGGACTTCATCATTATGCAAAGGTATTAGTCAAACCCAAATTCATAAATATCGATACGAGTTAGACATATAACAAACTAGATTAGACTAGGGTTTGATCGGACAAACCCAAGGAAATCATTTGTACGACATTGTAAGGGTCTTGCTTACACACTCCACTAAACCCTAATGAGTTAGGGTTTCAATATAAGAACATAGAAACCCTAAATTACGAATACTTTAAAGGTTCAGGATTTTAGACATTATCATTCAACCCTAACAAGTTAGGGTTTTCATAATCATACCAAAAACCCCAAACAAGACATTATGAACAAAACTTTAAATAGAATTTTCCAATAGCCCTAAGCAGTTTTAGGGTTTCAATCATTAATATTATCTTACCCTTAGGTTAAGGTTTTCCAGAGAACCTTTCTAGGGTTCTATAAGAATAATCAAGGATGTAAGGAGGGTAGATTTATTAAATGATGAATCACCCAAAACAATAATCATTATGATTTAATATAGTTAGACATAACAAAGTTAGTAATATATTGTCAAATGAATACACATTTATTATAAAGAAATCAATGTTTTGTAGTTTAAGGCATACCTTTGTTTCTTGACAAACCTTGTCTTGGGGGGCTCTCTTCCATATTCCTTGAGGATATCGCAACTGTTTTCCTAATCAAGACAATAGAGGGAGAATGGTGATTAGTATTTAATATAATCAAAACTTAAATAAGTACATGAAACTAGAAATTGAAAGGAAATGATATACTTATCTTTGGGACATGTTGGGGGCTCCCTCCAAAGCTTGAGGGATACCTATAAACTTATAAAAACAAATAGAGAATGTCTTTCCAAAAACATGTTAAAAACCTATAAATTCTAAAACATTAAAAATACAAATAGGATATCTAAGACTAAAAGCAAAGGACTTAGTAGTGTAAGTCCCTTATGTCAGATTCTTCGGGTTTGGCTTTCTTTTGGATCTTCTTATTCAACAATGTTAGCATGATCTCTATCTCTCTTCTTATTTCTTTGATTGTCGGGACAGTCACTCCTGTAGTGACCCTTCTTATGACATTAATAGCATTCTACCTTGGACATGTCTACTTTCTTGCTTGGTCCTTTCGATTTCTTTCCTTTGTGTTGAGTAGTGTAAGCATTTGAAACTCCTTCAAGATTGGCAACTAGTGAGATGCTTAATTCTTCTTGACTGGAGGAAGTCCATAGTTCTTCAAAAGTGGGAGCTTCCTTCCAACTGTTAAGTCTTGCAACAAATTGTTGAAAAATGTGTAACTAGGTTCGTTCTCATTAATATGAAATGTATTTTTGTAAATGTAAAATGAAAAAGAAATTATTATTATTGTTGAAGCATGGGTTTCATGCTCAAGTTCTTTTATTTTATAGGTCAAGCACTCATTGAGTGCTTCTAGGGTTTTTCCTAGGTATAAGAGTCATTGTCATATATGGAAGACCCTATGGGCACATTGTATATTGTAAAGAAAAAAATATTTTGTCTTGAAAATGTCAAAATACCTCCAAGATCAAGTAAGCTAAATGAGTTGTCAAGTCGGCCTACATGAAGAGTCACATCCACCCTTGAGGAAGCCTATATATAAGAGGAACTTGTCCTCCACTTGGATCATTCATTCACTCATCTCTTATGCGAAGAAGGCAAAAGAAGGAAGTCGAAAAAGGAAGTGCGAAGAAGAGAAGGATGAAGAAGTCGAAGTGATTGGGTCTCTCTCCATTCTTTTGGAAGTGCAAAGTTAGGGTTTCTGCATTGGGAAAGTCTGAGGTTCGATTTCGAAAGCAAGAGAGAAAGGAAGGCAAGCAAAGGTCTCTTAGGGCATCTTACTAGCCCTAGGACTCAAGTGAAGGCAAGCGAGATTAAGGGGAAGGCAGTTAGAGGGAGATCGAAGTCTCCTAAAGAAGCATCAACAATTGCAGCAGTTACTGGGGAGCAAAATTTCAGATCTACTAGGAGGTCAAAGATATTTCAGCAGGAGGCCGAGGAAGACTTGATCTTGGAGGGTATTTATGTGAGTCTAGGTCATGGTATTCGCCAATTGAAAGATCTGAAAGATAAGAAGAGATTTTATGAGTTTTCCCCTCAAGAGGAGGGGTTTTGGCCCTGGCTTGCAGGCTATATACTGTGTCATTGTTCTTATTGTTTTTGGTAGTTGTTTGATGTATTGCACATTGGAATAAGAAAGATCAAAGCTAATAAATAAAAAGGTAACACAAACAATTATCAAGTTAAGAGAATTAACATATACATTGCCATTGAATTTTCAACATGGTATCAAAGCTTTGGTTCTCTAAGGGCATCATGAAGATCTCCTCTACAATGAAGAAGGTCATTAAGAAGATTGCAAGCCATCTCAAGAAAGGTATCAAAGAAGTATGGAGTCTCATATTCTCTTCAAAGAAGGTATCACTCAAAGAAAGGGAAGAAGGCCTCTTCTTGGCTCTCTTTGGGATATTCCAAGACGAAGACATCTGGGTGATTAATAATGGTGCATCAAGGCACATGACTGGTCACTCCCACCAATTGAAGACCTTGCCAAAAGGAAAATCTGCATACTCTGTGGAACTTGGAGACAACAAAAGCTATCCAGTGAAAGGCATTGGATCAACATCCATAAGGCTCGAAGTTGGAAGCAACATCCACCTCAACAACATTTTGTTTTTTCTAGGTTTGCACAAAAATCTACTTTCTATTTCACGCTTAGAAGATAAAGGAGATAAGGTAGCCTTCATTGATGGTAAAGTAGTTGTATGGGCAAAGGGCTCAAGCATAGAACAAGCAAAAGTGATTGGTATCCAAGAAGGAAGACTTTACAGGTTAATATCTCCTGTAAACCATGCCCTAGTTCACACTGAGATTAGTCCATGTGAATTTTGGCACCGAAGGTTTGGTCATCTACATTTCAAAATACTTCCAACTCTAAATTCCATAGTAGATGGAATACCAAATCTAAAGGAGGATCATGAAGGTGTCTGCAAAGGATGTGCATTGGGGAAGAATACTAAGAGACCATTTGGAAGCTGTGCTTCACGGATGAAAGAAATCTTGGATCCCATTCAATCTAACATGTGTGGCGCTATGACTCCAAAATCACTTGGAGGACATCTTTATTATGTCACATTCATAGATGATCACTCAAGAAAGATCTGGGTTTACTTAATGAAAACCAAGGATGAAGTATTTTCTAAATTTCAATTATTCAAATTTGAAGTGGAGAACCTTACAGAAAGAAGAATCAAGATACTAGGATCTGATAATGGAGGAGAATATACGTTCGAAGAGATTATAGCATTCTGTAAGAAATCTAGGATTAAGAGGGAGCTGATAGTTCCATACAATCTCGAACAAAATGGAGTTGCATAAAGAAAGAACAAATTCATTGAAGAAAGTGTAAAAGCAATGTTACACGATCAAGATCTACCGAAGTTTATGTGGGGTGAGGCAAAAAAGACAACAATTTACATACAAAATCAATGTCCCCACAGATCTCTAGATAACAAAACTCCGAAAGAAGTGTTCACTGGGAAAAAGCCATCCGTAGATCATCTCCAAATCTTTGGATGTCACATGTATATTCATAGACCAAAGGACAAAAGAAAGAAGTTGAATCCCTCTGGGTGAAGGGCAATTTTGTTGGGTATAGTAACTCATCAAAAGCTTATAGAATCTATATGAAAGATGGACATCACATTGAAGTTAGTCGTGATGTTATATTTGACGAGAACATAGCATTTAAGAAATCAAAAGAACTTTCTATAGATTCTGGTGACGAAGAACTTCCTATATTTGAGGAAGAAGTTAACAAGGATGGAGAAGAATCTCACCATGAAGAAGAAGAACCTAGTGAACCTGTTCAACCGTGGTCATTCAAGAGATAAGGAAAAGACCTAACTAGTTGAAGTCTACACTACTTGATGCAAAAGGTCATGGGGAAACTCAAGGATCATTTAGAGAAAGTAAAAGACCCAAGAGATATTCTGGGTATGCTACATAAATGACAAAATTAATAGAAGCAAAACGATCCACCTTTGAAGAGGTTGTACAACATCGAGAATGGAAGGATGCCATGAATAAAAAATATCAATCTATAGTGAAGAATGGAGTTTGGGAGATCATACCTAGGCATGAAGGGAAATCTGTGGTTATTTCCAAATGGATCTATAAGATCAAGCATGCAACTGATGGAAGTATAGATAAGTATAAAGCAAGATTTGTGGCTAGAGGGTTCTCACAGCTTGAAGGCATCGACTATGAAGAAACATTTGCTCCAACAATAAGATATTCAATGATTCAATCATTAGTCTCACTAGTAGCATCGATGGGATGGAAATCCACCAAATGGATGTCAAGACTGCATTTCTGAATGACACTATAGATGAAGAACTCTATTTAGAACAACCCTTGGGATTTGAAGTCAAAGATAAGAAGGCATATGTTTGCAGATTAAAGAAAGCATTATATGGCCTCAAGCAAGCATCAAGGACATCGTATGCTAGGATGGATGCGTACCTATAGAGATTAGGGTTCATGAAAAGTCCTGCTGACTCAAACCTCTATATTAAGGTTGTAAACAATGAACTTGTAATCATACTTCTATATGTAGATGATCTTCTCTTGGTAAGTGTAGAATGTCAAATTGAAGAATGTAAGAAGCAATTGGCAGCAGAGTTTGACACAAAGGATCTTGGGCTAATGCATTACGATCTGGGACTAGAAGTCTAGCAGGAACCTAATGAAGTCTATTTAGGTCAAGGAAAGTATGTGATCGAGATACTGAAGAAGTTCGACATGATGGACTGTAAAATTATGACCACTCTGATTACAAACTTTTGAAAAGACTAAGGAGTTCTAAATCAAGCCCTGTGGATCCTTCCAGGTATAAACAATTGATTGGCTCATTGATGTACTTGGTGAATACTCGATTGGACATATGTTTTGCAGTAAATGTACTCAGTCAATTCCAAGTGGAGCCGAAGCATGATCATTGGATATCAACAAAACAAATTCTGAGATATCTACGAGGAATCACCAACTATTGCCTGAAATATGATAGAAGGAATGATGTTTAATTGACTGGTTATATAGATTCCGACTGGGGAGGCAGTGAATAGGATGGAAGAAGCATTGCGGGAAGATGTTTTGGTCTAGGATACTCTATGGTCTCATGGATGAGCAGAAAACAAGACATTGTTGCTTTGAGTAGTGCTGAAGTTGAATATGTTGCAGCATACGAAGTTAGCAAGGAAGCAGTTTGGTTAAGGACGCTGCTATCTAACTTGTTTGAAGCACTGATGAACTCTACAGTGATATATTGTGATAACACCAATTGTATTCGTTTGTTTGAGGACCCAAGGTTTCATGGGAAGACAAACCATATCAACAAGAAGTATCACTATATACGAGAGCTAGTACAAAATGGTGTGGTGCAACTACAAAATATCTCCATCGATGAGCAGGTAGCTGACATATTGACGAAATCACTTCCAAACAAGAAGCTTCTATACTTAAGGGACACACTTGGTTTGGTGGATTTGTCCTCCCTAATTGAGAGGGAGAGATAGACACAACATTCTTGTCTTCACTTGGGAAGAAAGAATGGAGGATTGGGTAACCATCTGGCATTCGATACTCTTTGAGAATGTGGTAGGGCATTCAAGACAAGAGTAGTCGTGGTTCGATATTCTTTTCGGATTAGCTACCCAAGATAAGAATATTCCAATGGGAGGTCATACTCTGTGAACACCTAGGTGGGGTATGTACCTTGGAGAGACAATGATGATGTATAGTCTCACGTTCATTGTGCTCTGATCTTGTGGAGAGATAGAGATGTTAGTCAAGGCCTTGCTATTTGACAATGCTGGTTATCATGATGCGTGACATGGTTACCAATCCGACTCTTCTTATGAGATCTCTTCAGATTGAGAATGACCATGTACCTCTAATGAATACCTCCCTAGTTAAGAGGGAGTGTTGAAAAATGTGTAACTAGGTTCGATCTTCATTAGTATGAAATGTATTCTTGTAAATGTAAAATGAAAAGGAATTATTATTATTATTGTTGAAGCATGGGTTTCATGCTCAAGTTCTTTTATTTTATAGGTCAAGCACCCATTGAGTGCTTCTAGGGTTTGTCCTAGGTATAAGAGTCATTTTCATATATGGAAGACCCTATGGGCACATTGGATATCGTATCGT
>APFE031354569.1:31501-47403 GCA_000404065.3 Pinus taeda | reverse complement strand
TTGTGAGCGGTGTCCTTCTGGTGTTCTGTCTGAGGAACTTACCCTGTAAATTCCTACATGGTATCAGAGCTTGGCCCCAGGTTCGATTCCCCCGAGTTGCGTTTGTGGGGGGGTGTTGGAAGAATCTCCGCACCTCTATGGAATCCGTAATCGCCACCCTGGGGATCCTAGTTACTGGTTTGTAACGTTTACCAACACCTGCAGGTTTTGGTGTAACGGCAAACCTCCACAGATTTTAGCTCATTTCTATGGGAAAAAGATCTAGAGTCCATTTGGCAGTACCTTAGGGTTTGCAGTTATTAGTGGAAAATTCCTTCACTATCGATAGTGGGAAAACATGATTGTCTCCTGATTGATAGATTCTTCCAAGTGTTCGACTACAACTCATTTATTTGCACTTGTTATATTGTAATGGGTACCTTGGCTCTCATCATAATTATCGGTGAGTAGTCTCACGTTTGTTAATGGTATACCTCAATGACCGGTAATCAAACGATTTCTCACATGGTTGACTTCAAATCATTTATTCCCATTGTGTTGAAATGTACCACAACAGTCAATGAAGACCTCATGTTTGCATCAGCATTTCTTGGTTCACTTGTGAGTTTCTCCTGTTTATGCTAGTTGACACCATCCACCTTATATGTTGCAGTTCCTTACAACGACATCCTATATGTTGGCACCCGACTTGTAGCATAGTACCATTTATTCCACCATTTGACTTGGAACTATTTGGATCAGTTTTATGACTTCAATGATTAGCTTAATACTTCAGCGTCATTGATCAACTCTTTATATGTGATATTCATACATGTACTTTCTTGGTTATGATCGAATGATCCATTATGTATCTTCAATTCCTTTATACTTGTATGCATATTGGATCCTCTTTTGTACTTGACATGCAGACATGCTTTACTATCTTTGAGCATGGATATGCTCGCCTCAGAAAACAATTTCTTTCTGATCTCTTTCACTGGCTTGGCAGATTGAATTCTGGTGAACTCCTCCTCGGTCTCAGCATGATTCATTCTATACACTTAATACATTTCGGCCATCATGTACCCCTTCTGACCTCATATACTAGGGGGAAATTGTTATAGCACCATTTACCACTCTTGGTAGATCTGATTCCCTGGGTATGGCCTAGGGAAACCCTTCCTTCCAGACTTGTTCCAAAATCTAAAAAATAGTGTTTTATTTCATATATGCTACTTTTCCCTGTGATAAAAGCGTGTACACGCGGGTTAGCATATACCCAACCCGCGTACATGTGTTAAAACACTTAAAAATAATAAATTTCCCTAATTTAAGGCATTGTTCATGGGTTTTACCTATTATTCACCTCCTATAGGCTGTGGTCCAACTGTTTCCCCACTGAAAAATCTAATTTGGAGAACTATAATAAACCTCCATGGGAAGACCTTAGAGAAGAAGAAATGAGATATTGATATTATAGTTTATTTATTCCTGATCGATTCTGACAAAATCCTTGTGCCTCCTGCACTCCCCAAAGCTTTAGGAAACCCTTGTTTCCTCTTTTGAGATATCCTTCATCCTTATTGAGATATCCTTGTGTATGATGATGGAGAAATATTGTTGAGGACGAATACGGAGGATGGTTCCACTTGGAGCTAGAGGAAGACTCAGGTTGTAGTTTTCCACCTTTCTTGTAATTTACGTTTCTATTGTTGTATATGCTTCGTTTGAATAAGTTACAGGTTTCAAAGGCATCAATAGAAGTAGAGGGTTTGCACCTTACAGGATCTACCCAAACATAGGACCTTCGGGTAAGGACATGTCTTCCCAATTCAGTAGAATAAGAATTTAGATTGTTTGTCTAAACATTTCTTGTTGTTGTTTTCCCTCCGCTCTATTAGGGTTTTCAACCCAATACCCTAGGGTGTTCTCACCCACAACAATCCTTTAATAACTAAGATCATGGCTTCGCATGGTTGTTTATTATTCATTAATATATCGCATTGCAAAATATTTTCAAACGGTAACTAAAACTTATCTTCAGGTACACCACCGATATGCGAAGCGATATCATTGTATCGGTTTATTACATATGAAAGATGTGTGATTGCGATAGTCGAAATATCGCAATATCGCAATTGGAGGTTTCAAGAGTAGCGGAGAATGGATACAGGTGAAATATTTTTGAGAGATTTGTGAAATTGCGAGAAGTGACGTGGCATTATAGCGGGCCCATGGGTTTATTATTAAGTGTGGATTTTGTTTTTAGATTTATGATTTTCCTTAGGCGCGTTCTTTAATAAATATATTTATTGCAATCAGAGAACTAGGAATGATACAAGCAGGGAGCATGTTTATACTCTTGCAATTTAACTGGACGCAATATTTTTAAAGAGTGTTTTTTATTGTATTGTCGGGTCCGGTAGCTTATAACATTTCGCAATAGTTCCTCGGTCTTATGATATATCTCTTTTGTTATAATATTGTGACAAGGTGAATTTCCATTGTGAAGGAAGTTCATCAATATTTAACCTTTTTAAGGAATAGATAGTTTTGGTTCCTGGGGGCTATCTTTTATCGCAATCACAAGTTTCGAAAGGGTAAATAAATTTTTTTTTCTTTGAAACTTTGCATCATATGAAATTGTCAGGTTTTATTTAAGGTAAGCCTTATTCAAGTCATTCAAGCCTAATGAGGATTTGTTTCTTAAAAATCAAATTTATTTTTAACAAAATACCTAAATTAAACTATATTCCTATGTTTTTTAATTTTATAAGGGTCCCCATTTATTTATACAATAATCTCCTAAGTCATTTATGTAAAATAAATGGAGGGTTGTTGCACATCACAACAATTGGTGATTCATTGGAAGAACCAGTTATCTCTGATAATAGTGAAATTTATAAAACTTTTCTAAGTAAAAATAGTTGAGGAAATGAGGACTAACTTTGAAATATTTAGATAAGTAACATTACTCTGAACATAAAAAAACTCACTTAATTATAATTATTTTTATATCCTCTTATAGATGAAAATCCTTGTTGTCTATATCAGTCCTTAATTAGTTGTAAAGATAAAGCTTTAACAACTTAGCATTTTTAACATACTCATTTATCACAGGTAGAGCCACTGCTTCCAGCATACATTCATAGCCTTGACAGGGTTACCTTTTAACCATCAATGATTCAAAATCCCATCCATATAAGAGTGCAGTCTTTAGAGATAATTTCAAAAGTATGTATATATACTTTATTTTTCTTTTTCTTTTTTTTTTTACTTTTCTTTTAACAATTTTTTTATTACCTTAATGCCATTGTCCTGGTTTGGTCACTAGAAAGTGACAATGCCATTCACTTATTGTAATTGAACTGAACAAGTCGGCTCGTGATGAGATCCCTTGTCTTAAGATTAAAATAATCATAATCCATTACCCTGTTTTGGTATTCAACGTTGGTAATGTCAGCCTATTATTTCCCTATGAACATGGTAAGTAGGCTCGTGATGAGACCCCTTACCTTTTAAGGTTAATATATTTTTTAATTACACTCTAAAGATAGTAAAGTTAATGGATGGGGAGAATCATTGACTCTTGAAGAGTTTTGGATGACAATTTTAGAGTTGGAGATGCTTAGTTGTAAATAGTCTTTACCTTGTTAAAGATCATCTTTCTTGACTGATAATAGAATAAAAGGATTTTATAAAGTTGAGGTTTTCGAAGAATTTACAAATTCAATGGAAAATTAAATTTTACAGTTTTATGATACTTAGCTAATTTTCAAATGTCGTGATCATTTCCTTAAGTATTCCTTCTTTCAAAGCGAAGGATAAAAAATATTTGAAGATATTGTATTTGTGAAGCCAAAAGTGATGTTATTTAACATTATTTTTCTAAGAAAACACAAAAAGTAAATGCATTAATGTTATAGTAGAATATGTAATCTTCTAAGAAATTTTTATTTTCAAAATAAGCCCATTGAAAAGAAGAGACTCTCTCTTTCCTAATAAATCTTGCAATATGAATGTTGATGGACCTACTTGTTCAGCAATTTGAAATAGTCCAAGCCACATTTTTTGGAATTCAGTATGCTTTCCTTTTTTCTCATGTGCCTTGTCCCATTTAAGAATGAGATCTCTAATTTGAAAATATTTTGTGGAAACAAAACTTGCATCAAAGGAATATTTGACTAGATGTTGATGGCGAGTATGTGTAAGGTTGACTTTATCCCTTTCTTCTTCTAGTTTAAGAATTTGAGATTGCCTTAGTTGTAAAGAAGAAGAAGGTGTTTCTTCAATAAATTAGACTAGGGCTAATGAGGGAAGGGATAGATTTGAAGGGATGATAGATTCTTTCCCATATAGTAGATTGAATGGAGAAGTGCCTATTGAAGCATTCTGGGTTATTTGATCTTCCCATAGAGAAAATGCCAAAGACTTATGCCAATTATTTTGGCTCTGATCAGTAGTTCTTTTAATAATCCTTATGAGGTTCTTGTTGGTTGATTTTGCTACACCATTTCCTTGAGGGTAGTAGTTAGTAGAGTACTTAAGTTTAAAACCCCTCTTAAGAGAAAATTCAGCCATATTATTTCCTGAAAAGTAAGATGAATTATCAAACATAAGTGCAATTTGTAAGCCAAATATAGTAATAATGAATTAATCAATGAATTCAATGATAGCATCAGAATTGGCTACCTTTAGTGGAATTGCTTCCACCCACTTAGTAAAATAGTATGTAGTTGTAAGGATATACTTATGTTTCTTTGAAGAATGAGGAACAATCTCACCTATGATATCCAATCCCCATTGTTCAAAAGGTTATTCAATGTTGACTGGTTGCAGAGGTAAGGCATGTTTTTGATGTTTTCCAGTAGCAGTTTGACATATTTTGCATTTCCTCAAGTATTCGTGGGTATCTTTGAACAAGGTTGGGGTGGGGAGTTTTCAGTACACTGTAATGCCTGTCGGACTTAAGAATGCGCTAACGAAAGATTTTAATGGTAGATGAATGATTGGGATGTGCGTGTACCTGCGGTGTTATGGGCTTATAGAACTACTTGTAAGAAGCTAACTGGGTAGATGCCTTTTAGGCTGGCCTATGGCATAGAGGTTGTGATGCGTATGGAATATATTGTTCCTAGTCTATGCATAGTGATGTTCACAGGAATGGCAGACCTTAGAGCCTTAGAAGAGAGGCTCGCGTAGCGAACAGAGCTCGAGTAGGATAGATTTTTGCCTGGATTCCATCAGCAAGTCCAAACGGAGTGTGAAAAGGCATGGCACAATCGTCACTTCAAAATGTGCACCTTCAAGGTAAACAATTTGGTTTTATTATATGAAAACAAGTTTTATAAGTTTCCAAGGAAATTTCAGTTGAATTGGCTGAGGCCATATATTATCGAGGAGATTACCGATGGTGGCGCAGTCTAGTGTGTGAAATTGAATGGAGATCCATTTCCGGGAAAGGTAAATGGAAGTCGATTGAAGCCATACACTGGAGATCTGGCCAGATGAATATATGACGGTAGCATAGTCTTAGCGCTCCAGGCAGCTGCAAGGAGGTTCGGGACGATAAACTACACTGCCCAGGTTATAGAGTTGCGTGATACGAAAGAATGTCACAACATCGACATAAGCGCAAAGGGAGTTGCGCTATGGAAGGAGAGATCATGTAGCGTAGCGAGAAAGTGACTGTAAGTGTCATTATTCATGATTTGACAGTGAGAAAATAGCTAAGAGGAATGGGGGGGGAATTGAAGGCTAAATTTAAGAGTGAAATCTTTGAAAATCAGCAACCAATCTAGCATTTATGAGCAGATTTTGGGGGGAACGGTCAAATTTGAATTTGAATTCGCCTATAAATTACGCATAGCCGCCTAACGAGAAACACTTTGCATTTTGAGAATTTCTGGCTTGTGTAGTCTGTTTCCCATGAACCTTAAGGTCTTTGAGGATTTACTTCCTAGTTCTGTTTTTGAAAGATTGGCCAAGGAAACCCAACAGCTCCTTAACAACATCATGTCTGCACCAGTTGAGCCCGTTGCATCCGGAGGAGCTATTGCCTTTAAGGGAGAGGCCCCTGAAGTTGTAAGTGTAGAGGTCCCAACAACAGTGCCTACGACGCCAATGTCGCCTAGGCCGAAGCCTACACTGGTGAGGGAGGTCCCCAGACCTAAAAAGGATAAACAGAAGAAACTAATTTCAGTGCGCAAGTCATCGTGGAAGTTTGCAGCCACTCAGGCTCAGCAAAAAGAAAAGTTGAGTGCCAAGGAGAAGGGAAAATTCGTCGACCTGGAGGCTGAGAAGGTGCGAAGGACATTGATATTGAGGGGTTAGACCCAACTTCCAAATTACCAGAATAGATCCCCTCGCGCTAGGATAAGGCGAAGGTCTCGAAGGACCCTGATGAGGGACAATTTCTCCTGAATACACCCCTACTGCCAGAGAATATCACATTTGAAGGTCTGCTCTTGGTGCTTGTTCCACATCTGAAGCTTGAAGATTGGGACTTGGGGGACACTAAGTGATTTCCCCACCTGGCTACCGATACTTTCATGACAACGCTGTTCTACAAGGAATATGGTGTCACTACGCTAGATCCGGTGGAATGGATTTGCGGCATGAATAAGGCAGGATTGTTTAACCTTCTCTGGGTACCGCATTACCACCACGCCCCCATAAACTTGACATTCATCAAGAAATTGTTGTGCTCGGTGCATGATGGGTGTTTGTGGCTAGGTGAGCCAATTCCTAACATTGACATGCTAATCCATAGGATCACATTGCTCCCTCACTCAAGCATGAATCTGGCCAAGGCATTTGGTGGAAAGACAGGCGAGCACAACCTTGCCGAGAGGATGAAGGACAAGTTCAAACTTGTCAAGAACTCGCGTGGATATTCAATTTATAGCATTACCGACCCTGTAGTAAAGGTGGCCACTGAAAGCTTGGTTGGAAAAGTTATGAGGAAGTGTTGTGCGGACGAGGTACTGCCACCAATGGTATCATTAACGACCTAGTGTGCGGAGGGTGTGCAATTCAACTGGGCATGCTACATGTGCAGCGAGTTCCTCGCGAACTGGAGGGAGGCACAGGATCACAAAAAGATGTTTCACTACGCATGGTTGTTGCCTTCGATTGTGTTGGTCGTATGGGAATTTTCGGAGGATAGCCAATTTCCTCCAATTGAGACCGATTTGCCAGAAGCGGTAAAATTTTCATCTTTATGGGCTACCAAGGACGCTACACAGGTCCAGGAAAGTAAAATATTTTGGGTGCTCATGGAGTCGATCATCCACGTAACCATCAATAGGAAGTCGCCGTTTTCACCAACCATATTTGAGCAGTTGTCTGGATACACAAAGTTTAAAGAAGATTTCCACCATGTTTACATACGGGTGCAAAAGGATCCAGAATAGAAATGGTATGATTTACCATACTTGGCGACAGACGACGCCATTGTAGAAGTTTTCAAGAGTTGGCTAGCAGCTTGGTGTGTATCATCGGACCTAGCTGGCGGAACTAGAAAGTCCGCATACAAGAAGAAAAAGGAGGCAACTTGATTAAAATTTCAGCAGTTGGATGAAAAGCATAAGAAGGAAGCAGAGGACAAGGCACGTGCAAAACCAGAGTGTGAGGCCACAGAGTAAGAAGAGCGCGACTCTGACAGAAGTCAGAGATCTCCTTCACCCCAAATGGAGGAAGAAGAGCAGTCGAAGCAGAGCAGCAGTGGCCAGGAGAGCACTCCATTCCGCATAAAGTGATTAAGGGAATAGGAAAAGGAGGGACAACACAAAAAGAGTAAAGCCTCTAAGTTGTCGCTCGACCCCATCACCTTGACAAAAGGTGATTTGGATGACATAGGGGATAAGGTCAGGGATACCACCATCAATGTGCTGCAGAATTTTGAGAAGCAACAGAAGCAGCATTGGGTACCATACAAAAGGATCTACGTGAGTTGTAGATCCAGACATCAAGAATGCAGGTTGTTACAGGGAAAAGCAGCGCGATAACCACAAGTTGGACTATGGGAACCACTCAAGCAGATGAGTTGGTTCGATCTTTGGATCTCAGGGAAGTCGCACTACCGGATGGAGCTCTGAGCGCAGAGTAAGACACTGACAAGGCCACTGTCAATGCTTTAAATAATGTTGGGTTAAACTTGGCCATGCTCCCTGGAAAATTCCTTCACACTCTGAAAGAAGTTGTGATTGTAGAACTTAAGGCTAGAGAGCAGTGCACACTAAACTTGATCAGTGAGCAGAAGGTCAACAATGAACAAATGTTTGTGCAGAAGAAAACGGTGATGGATGCATGGAAAACGGTTCAGGAGTAGAACGAGCGTACTACAACTGTAGTCGCCGAAGCGTGTAGAACAATTTCAAAACTGCACATCCAAAAAGAAGCATCATTGGAGGCTAAGATTTGGAAGTTGGTTGCAGGTGTGTGCAAGGTGAAATAAAAAGTAGTTAAGTTTCAGTTTGAACTGAACCGGAAGATCACCGAGCTCGAGTTGAAGTCCCAACCTTCAACTCCACCAGAGGTTCGAGAACAACGCGAAGTTTCTATAAAGGATGGCGTTGCTGCAGTTGATGTTGCGGTGGTAGATTCCACCACACTTGTTGGTTTGATGGGCCCTGACCCAGTTTCAACATTAATTATTCAAGAAAATCCCTACACTACTGGCCCTTTCGACATCAATTTGCGGAGCGTGGACTGAGTTCTCACCCGAAGCAGTATGGGGGGATGCAGGAACCAGGTTTTCACACCCATAGATGGTAGTGATGTCGTTTTATACCTTTACACTTCCTTCGCACAGATCAATAAGCCCTTTAGGGCTTATCGATATACTCTCTTATTCGGCTTCGAGACCCTCGCGAAGGTCTGCGATCATCCTTCGCATACCATAAATAGGTGATTCAGAAACTTATGTGCCCCTGTAGTTACTCTTACTTTTGTATTTACCCAGATTAGCTTAGGTATTGGATGAATTCAACATGAATTACGATTACCTTTGCGTAAACGGATATTCTTACTTGCATTCATATAACAAGGTAAAAAACATAAATTTGTGCATCAATACATTATCAAATCATAAACCCAGTATTCAACATAACATAATCACATACATTCATAACAGAAGTAAAATAACTCATACACATATATTTTCAAAAAATTTCTCTTTATTGATGTTCAAATCTCCTTTACAGACTCTGACTACCCTGCACACACAGATACAGGGGTCTACGCACTCAGCTACGGAATTTTACCCTAGGCCTCTGCGAACATAGTTGTAGAGCCTCGCCCCTACGCTAAGACTCTTATCTCTTAGCTATCACAGACCCATTACATTCATCTATGACCAAAAACTACCAAGAAATGCCTTAGACTCTTCTAAGACTTCCCTTTATATATAATCCCATGGTACATGGACCAAGGGTGGATCTCATATCGTCGACACAAGTTACCCTTGATGACTCTTTACATATTCACACTCCACGACCACAAAATGTGGAGACTTTACATTCTTTATATAAAACTTGGGCCTTTAGCCCCAAAACTTGGGCTTTTAACCCCAAAATTGACCCTAGGGGACTCGTTCCCAATAGCGCTCATCGAGCAATCCATGGAGGTTGTCACGGCTCTATAGGAATATCCTAACTTGCAGAGGTTGAATAAATAAGCCAGTGAATTGTAGAAGAGGTATGATGAAGCACGAGCGACGACGTGCACCGTCGCTACAACACAAAGGTTGGCTAAGCTGCAGGAGGCAAAACAGTCGCTGGAACAGGTGGAAGCAGTGCAGGGGAAAGAGGAAGTCCTCAAGGCCAAATTGGGGCCTTGGTTGGATGAGACCTATGTTATCTCCACCACCATTGAGGAAAAGTTGGCTAGCCTATAACAAACACAACAAAATATCCAGGCAGATAGCGCAGGACTAGCAACTGAGAAGCTGGTTGAGCAGATCAATCAGGCCGCTATGTAGAGTGTAGCCAAGGTAGCAGTGGCCCAAGTGGATTTGGGAGGTATTCGCAGTAATATATTTGCACCAGCAAAGTGACTCGGGGTGAGTCGCAATATTTGTGTTGGGGGCCTGTTGGGACAGGGTCCGCTAGGGTCAATTTTGGGACAAAAGCCCAAGTTTTGGGGCATAAATCCCAAGTTTTGTATCTAAAAATGTAAAGTCTCTGCAATTTGTAGTCACAGAGCATGTAGATGGTAAAGTGTCATAAAGTGTTTTACCCTTTGTTTATATAAGTTTTATTGTATTTAGTAGATCTACCTTGGTCCAAAGACCACGAGATTGTATGAAAAGAAGAGTCCTAGAGAGTCTAAGACAAGTTCAGTACATAAGAGAATCATGGAAAGATGAATGTAATGGGTCTATAAGAGCGAAGAAGAAATAGTCTTAGAGTAGAAGAGAGGCTCTGCAGCTGAGTGCATAGAGGCCTAGGTAGAGTGTACAGCTAAGGGCATGGACCCCTGTAGCTGAGTGTTCAGGGTAGTCTCAAGTATATAAGAAATACTGAAGTATCAATAAAGAATTTATTCTGGAAATATCTGTGTTTTTCATATTCACTTTTGTTATGAATATATGTGATTATATTATGTTGAATGATGGGTTTATGATTTAATTGTTCACGCGAAGAATCTATTGTTGCATGTTAAAGTTATCAAGTACTTAAGTCGATCTGGGAAATTACATAACTGGGAGTAATCACAAAGGCGGGTAAAGGATTGATTGACCTGTTTAAGGTCCATGAAGGACAGTCGTAGACCTTCGCGAAACTTGGTTCCAACATCCCCCCATACTACTTCGGGTGAGACTTTAGTCCGCGCTCTGCGGAATGTTGCCGAAAGGGGAAATGGTGTATGGATATGTTTGGAAAACTTAACTTTGAACCTGGGTGAGGACCCACCAAGCCAACAGAAGAATAAGGTGTTTCTTTAATAAACTAGACTAGGGATAATGAGGAAAGGGCTAGATTTGAAGGGATGATAGCTTCTTTCCCATATACTAGATTGAATGGAGAAGTGCTTATTGAGGCCTTCTGGGTTATTTGATCTGCCCATAGAGAAAATGTCAAAGATTTATGCCAATTATTTTGTTAGGCCCCTATACTACTAGTGTAACCCCTTATTCTTATTATTACAACCCCCTTATTGTTATTAGTACAACCCCCTTATTATATTGATGTACCCATGTAGTACCCATATTGTTACTATTGTGCCCCATAGAAGCCCACTATTGTTATTATTTGTGCCCTTACATTATTATTGTTATATGTCGGCTCTGATTATATTATGACCCCCTAGACTCCTATATATAGAAAGGAGGCCTTTTCATTTGTATCATCCAAGAATTGTTCATTTATGTAATGTAAAGGAGGTTGCCCCCTCGAAGAGGCTGAATTCTAAGGCATTGATCTATCTTTTCTATCTTTTGTGAGCTGGTTTCATAACATATTTTGGCTCTGATCAACAGTTTTTTTAATAGTCCTTATGAGGTTCTTGTTGGTTGATTACGCTACACCATTTCCTTGAGGGTAGTAGTTAGCATAGTACTTAAGTTTAAAACCCCTCTTAAGAGAAAATTCAGTCATATTATTTCCTAAAAGGTAAGATGCATTATCAAACATAAGTGAAGTTGGTAAGCCAAATCTAGTAATAATGAATTGATCAACGAATTTAATGATAGCATCAGAATTGGCTACCTTTACTGGAATTTCTTCCGCCCACTTAGTAAAATAGTATGTAGTTGTAAGGATATACTTATGTTGCTTTGAAGAATGAGGAACAATCTCACCTATGATAGCCAATCCCCATTGTTCAAAAGGTTGCAAAGGTAAGGCATGTTTAGATTGCCTTACTGTAGCACTTTGACATATTTTGCATTTCCTCACGTATTCATGGGTATACTTGAACAAGGTTGGCCAATAGTACCCAACATGTAGGATCTTATGTGCAATAGTATCTCTTCCAAAATGTCCACTAGCTGGTCCATCATGGAGTTGTTGCAAAACCTTTTGTGCTTCAGATTTTTCAAGGAATCTTAATAATACAGAATCATAATTTCTCCTGAATAACACATCCTCAATGATTTCATATTGATTTTCTTTTAATCTTAAATCCATTTTCCTTTTGTGATTGATTTCAGGAGGAGCATATCCATTTTTCAAATAGAAAATGAGATCAACATATTGGGACTCTAAATGATTTAGGCTTACCTCAAATATGTGTACAATACTACCTAAGTCCTCATCTGCTAGTAGGTTGGAAGCCCCTGTAAGAAATCTACAAAAACCTTGTCCCTTGAGAATTTTGGTTGGTTTAATGCCAATATCATATTCTTGCAGAGTTGTTACCCAATTTGCCCTTTTTTCTCCTACTTCCCTTTGCATAAGTAATTGTCTCACTACTGAGAATGAGACTATTCATTAGGGGATTTTTGAAGTCGAAAATGGGCCTCCTAAGCAAATTATAAAATAATAGTGAAAATAATAAAAATAAGATTAGTTTACATCATTAAATTTTAGAGGGAAAAAAGATAAAACTATTTTTTCAACTCGTATTTTCAACTTATCTTTGTATGGGTTTACTCAAATTTCAAGCGGAAACACTCGTTGGATGCGTAATTTGATTCCTCATCCAAGGAGTACCTATGTTGGATACTTTCGATGGACTTGCTGCACGCAAAATGAGAAATACATTAAAAATGTGATTGTAATCACATTTTTTAATGTATTTCTCATTTTTTCGTGTAGTAGGGTCCATCAAACGTATGAAAAATGGGTACTCATTGAATGAGGAATTAAATTTTGCATCCAACGAGTACTCCCACTCGAAATTTGAGTAAAATCTTAGGGAGATAAGTTAAAAAAAGTAGTTTTATTATTTTATTTTTTCTAATCTTTGTACTTTTTTACTCCAAAAATGGTGAATCATCCCCCATGGTTGACATCATCATCTTTAATCCTATTGGTTCTTATAAATTTTATTTTTGTTGTAAATTTTTATTATGAGGCCCATTTTAGACCTCAAAAATCCCCTAATGATTTTAGTATGGGTTTTTAGGAGAAAGTCCTTAAGTGCTTTATAGACTTGAAAACAACAAAAACTTGATTTTCCACCTTTGAATAGTTTAGTTCAGCACCTTAAAAATTAGAACTAAATAAAGAGATGGGTGCTTCGATTTGTTGATCATTAACTTTCTTTAAAACATCAACATAATATGTTTCAGAAGTGAATGTATACATGATGAAATGATTAGAAAAAATTGGTTTTGTTAAAGAGGGAGCATTCATAATGGCTTTCTTGATTAAATCAAAATATTGATTTTTGTTATGTCCCCACTTAAAGATTGATTTTTTTTAATCATGGTTTGTAATGGCAAAACAATTTGGGAAAAGTCAGGGACAAATCTCTTGACAAAATTTATCTGACCTAGAAAACACTGCATATATTTTTTATTATGGGGTAAAGAAATTTCAAAAATTTCTTTTACGCCGTCTTGATCAATACAAATGCCATTTTTGGATACAATAAACTGTAGAAGCTTATCTTCATTTAGAGAAAAATAAGACTTCTTTGAATTTAATGAAATTTTGTACTTTTTTCAAAATTCAAAGATTTGCTTCAAGTCATGTAAATGGTTATTTCTCTTCTTGGAATAAACAATTATATCATCCAAATAAATGACACCAACTTTGTTTATCATACCTTTGAAGGCTATATCCATAGCTCTTTGGAAAGTTTCCCCTGCATTAATTAAACCAAAAGAAATTTTCTAGTAGGCATAAGTTCCCCATTTAGTCCTAAATGTAGTATTTAATCTATCATCTGGATGAACCAGGATTTGGTTATACCCTGAAAATCCATCAAGAAAAGACATTAATTCTGAACCAGCTACTAATTGAAGTATTTGTTTTATAGTTGGTAATGGGAAATTGTCCTCTGACAAGCTTTGTTGATATTTCTAAAGTCTATACAGATGCAAATGTCACCATTTTTCTTCCTGAAAGGTACTAAGTTTGAAAACCATTTTGAATGCCTAACAAGAAAGATAATCTTGTATTTAAGGAGTTTATTCAACTCATACTTCCACACTTCATCCTAATATGAGATTTCAATGGAGTTGGGAAAAGGTTGGGATATATTCATGTAAACATAAATATATATGTAAGCTATATATCACCATTTTATAGTGACTTCCGATATTTTTACAAAGGATATTATCACATTACCAATGACTTTAGGGATTTCAGGACCTAAAATTCTTTAGGAAGTTAGAACATTCTCACCTATACTCTTGAATTCGTCTTTCCATTGAACTCCTCGCAGAGTATTGTTAGTTGGGTCTTGATATCCATCATGGCCCATATAGCACTTCCATTTGATCAATCTTGGTTGGCTTTCCCTATGAATATATTCTTATATGAGGGGTTCACACCCCTCCCTCCATGGGTGCTCATATGATCGTCTAGTTCCAAAGGAGGTAGCTTAAGACCTACAACTAGTGGGGAGGTTGCTCATAGTGTTTAGAGAGTTGCAGGGCAGGTCATGAGGTTAGAAACCCTAATCAATAGTTTGCGGATTGTTCTATTTTTCCAATATTGTTATGTGATGTTTTAAATGATTATGTTTTGGATTTTTATTCGTATATTTTATGGTAATTTTGTTTGAAATTTAATAGGGATTTGTTAAAATTAAAAGTTTGAGTTGTATAGTTTACACTATTAGACTATGTCAAAAAAATTAAGAAGATAAATCTTTTTTTTTCCATTCAAAAACACATTTTAAATAAATAACAATATATCAAAATCTCATTTAAAAAAAAAAAAAACTTAAATTATAGACGCATCTAAGAAACGAAGTTATAAATTACACACTAAAACATTTTATTTTTTTACAATTGTGTAAAATTATTACCATGTAAAGTCTTGAAGTAGAAAGGCCCCGAAAAATCAATATTGAAAACGTAATGGCAATGGAAAAGTTTGTGGTGGGTGGGCACCACACAAACTCTTTCGTGACTTTCAAATGTCCCCACATTTTGTTGGCTTCTACTTTATCGACGTGGTAGAGTATCATGTCCTTTTTCAAGGATTTGTGGTGGGTGGGCATCCCACACTCTTCCATTGCTTTCAAATGTCCCCACATTTTGTTGGCTTCCGTTTTATCGATGTGGTAGAGTATCACATCCTTTTTCTTTCCTTGAAAAAAGGAGAGCATCACATCCTTTAAACGTGATAGAATGGGACTGTGCGAATCTCGCTTCATATTTTGTGGCAACATAAACATCTAGTGGTGTAGGGCCTGATTGGTGTACAACTTCTCTCAATTATATGGATGGTGTCAAGTTGTACACCATATTCACTTTACCCCATTCACAAAGAGATGACGATCATCTTGATGCCCGTAAAAATGTGTTGAAATGCTCAATCTTTTTATATTGATAAAAAAAGTATTTATTGAATCTAGGCTTCTGTGATACATATCAAGTTTGAGAAGGTTCTTCGGCGAAAATCACATTGGGATGCTTTTATGGACGCGTTTTGAACCAACCAGTGTGGTTCATCGTCAGGACAAGTTGAATGAACAGATCTCGCTTTGCATATTAAATAGAAAGAGCAGAACATCCAACGGCTATATTTCTTGACCAGGTAACGCCTATATTGACAACAGCTAGATTTGACTTGGAGATGGTTAGTTTGGACTAGATTAGGGGTATAAACTTTATTTAATTAAATAAGTTAATTCAGTTATTTATATTCTTATTAAAATAAAAGTAAATGGACCATTTTATACACTTACAACTAAAAATATATATTAAAAAATAAATTATAACATAAATTAATTTAAATTAATAGTTAGTTATCAAAGTTAGTATATCTAAATATTAGAGTAATTAATAGTTAGTTATAAAA
>APFE031354569.1:9106-23926 GCA_000404065.3 Pinus taeda | reverse complement strand
TATATTTGTAATTATAAAATGGTCCATTTACTTTTATTTTAATAAGAATATAAATCACTGAATTAACTTATTTAATTAAATAAATTTTATACTCCTAATTTAGTCCAAACTAACCGTCTCCCGGTCAAATCTAGTCGTTGTCAATATAGTCGTTACCTGGTCAAGAAATATAGCCATTGGATGTTCTGCTCTTTCTATTTAATATGCAAAGCGAGATCTGTTCATTCAACTTGTCCTGACGATGAACCACACTGATTGGTTCGAAACGTGTCGAGAAAAGCATCCCAATGTGATTTTCGCCGAAGAATATTCTCAAAAAAAGTATTTATTAAATAATAATATAAATGTAGAATTCCAAAAGTGAATAGTTTTTAATAAAAAAATATATAATAAACAGAGATGAAGATCATCTTCATGGCTCGTAAAATGCGTTGAAAACACTCATATTTTTTGTTTGATAAATAAATTGTTTACTAAATATAATTATAGATGTAATTTCAAAAGTGACTAGTTTTTGAATTACAGATATATAGATGATCGGTCTCTATGCCCGTAAAAATGCGGTTGAATTGCTCAAACTTTTTATTTTTTGATAAATAAATTATTATTAAATATATAATATAAATGTAGATTTAAAAGGTGAATAATTTTTAATAAATAATAAAGATAACGATCATCTTAATGCCCATAAAAATGCGTTGAAATGCTCCATCTTTACATTTTCTCATTTCCCTCGATGGTGTCAAAGTTGAAGACCATATTTCATTCAGCTCATTCACACATGTATCACGATCTTTTTGTGTAAGATCCCAAACGGTTAAATTTTCAATATATCTCGCACACTTGAGTGTTTGAACTAAAAATGCTTGGAATAAAAAATATTGAACACAAAGTATTTGAAAATGTAGTTTTATTTATTGATATTATTAACTAAAAAATAATAATACATGCCCATACAATAACATTGGAGCTTTCCTCGGATGTGGGTGCAAACCAGAGCGAATAGGGTGATGGGACGGGTGTGCAGGGGAGGCCACCTACCTGCCATGCGCAGAGGTGACTTGGAAGATGGTGGAGAAGGACATCCCCGGAGGTCAATGATAAATGTCAGGGGACGACAGCCAAGGAGCATTTAAGCTGCGACCTCCTTTGGCTGCGCTACAGAACTCGACTCCGCAGCACAATTGAATACCTCATTAATGGAGGGCGGTCCTCGAGGCAGAGGCGGGGATTTTATAAACAGAGGTAGCCCAGGAATCACCATGTTCATTTGGGCAGGGTCTGAGGTTCTCATGCCGTCGTGGGTGCTGACATATTTCGGCGCTAGTCTGATTTATTCCACCCCTGGTCTGATTTCCCAGCTTGTTTATGCCCCTCCTGGCCTCCTACATTTCAATTCGGCTCTGTATTGCCCTGTTAACATGGTCAAGACTCGACAATAGATGCTGAGTCGTCGCGGCTCCAGCCGTGGAGGGTCATCGCACCCTTCAGCCGAGGCGGAGACCCATTCCCACTGTCACTGCCCTCACTGTCGCTGTCACTGCCATTGCCCTCATTTGGGAGGTGCAAGCTCTCTCAGGCACAGCCAAGATATGGAGGCTAGCTCACCTGGGTCTTCGTCTGCACCTTTCTTTGGCTTAGCTGTATTTACCTTCAACAGCCCCTTGAATTTTCCAAGGATTAATGCCCATGTCTCTGTTCTTTTCATTGATGAAGCCCAGGAAGAGGGCGAAACCAGTGCTCCTCCAGAATTCGCTGCACCGGCCGACATGGCCAAAACCTCTGAATTTCCCACGACAGACAAGGGGAAGGGCATGGATTTGCCAGACCTTCAGATGGAGAAGAACCAGAAGTAGGCCAAAGAAGCCGAGGCGAAAGAGGGCCAAGCTCAGGAAGTGGAAGAATAGGGATGGTGCCCAATTGTGGAGGAGGTGCTGGAAGACTAGTCTGCTGCAAGGTCTCAGGTCCTGTTGCTCGGGTGGGATTCTAGTTCTTTCTTTCTTTTTCTTATGTCCATGTGTCCATATGTCTCTGGCATGTCGTAGTTTCGAATATCTTTTATGTTAATGTGTCAATGTGGCAATATGCCAACGCTGCGGTGTATGGTCGGTTATAGTCTTGCTTGGGTGTCAATTTTGTGGTCGGTTATAGTCTTGCATGGGTGTCAATTTTGTCCTCCCCTGCGTGGGAATGATTTTACTGGTCACAGTCGCCCCTGTGAGGGAATGAACAGGTCAGCCCTCTCTTTCTGCTACATTTGGTTGTTCCAGAATGCCACTCTTTCAAGCAGATGGATCTTTTAGACAGCATGATTGTAAATGTACTCTGGTTTTTGTATATAATAGAATAGTTTAATCGAGAAAAAAAAACATTGGAGCTTCTACAATGGCATGAATAATTGTTCATCAACTAAATTAAAATAAGAGCACTGAAGCATAATCCTATACCTTGGATGGATCTACCAGATAAATCACACCAACAATATTTTTTTCCTTGGGATCAAATTGGAACTAGCCACGCCAAGTTCTCGAGAAAAATACAATGAGATAGATAAACTCAGGATGCCCCAAATGCCTAGCTTCTATTCTCTTTTATAGGCTTGATAGACTCTCTAGAAAACTTATTTTATAATTTTAACTCGAAAAATGAAGGCAAATACCATGCTAAATACCATTGGCATATTTTATCCATTTTGACCACATAAAAAAAAGGAATATTACAAATCCTCCTGCCCCAAGATTGCTTGCCCTCGAGCAATCCATAGCTAACACATTTGTATAATGATATGAAGATCTCATACAAACCATTGCGCTACCCTATGCTTCCCTATTAAGTAGACATGAATGGATCCTTCGATACCTTGATCCCAAACAATCCTCTGACCAATCCTGTCATTAATAGATCCACCTGGATTCCAATGCTACCCAAGTCTTGGGCCCTGTAGGTTATGATACCACCTCAACCCTCCATCATTATATATACCTAAGGGCCCATGTTGTGATATACCCTTGGCTATGAGTATCCTCCTAAAAATCATCACATCAATAGAGTACCAACACATAATCTCTCGCCAATCCATCATGTGGGAAAGATGAATAACTGCATATGGAATAAATATACTTTGTTGATGTTGTTTAATTCCCAACTCATGTTGCTCCACTTGGTCACCCAACATGATCCATTAGGAGAACACTTCCCTGCTCGCCCTAATGTATAAAGGTGGGTTGGTAGTGTCACAAACCCTATCTATGTACTCCTGTAGAGGGCTACTCTGGAAATCCCAATTGTCCTCCTCTTGTTGTCTTGTGAGGGACTTGAGACACTCCTCTACATTAGATAGTTTGTTTGTTGAATTGGAACATACCCCTATGAGCTCCTCAATTATTATGATCTTGTGTAAGAAATTCTCTCAAGTTATCCACACTCTTTGTTTGACATCATAAGGTTTTTCTTGAAATTCTTGATCTTTTCTCGAAAGTCCTCTACTGGAAATTATGGTTCCCTACTAAATTTCTTTGTATATGTTTTCACTAGATGCCCAACTATCATAACTCTAAATTGAGCCTTTGGTCGAGTCTCTAGGAATGGTTCATCATACACAATATGTTTGTTATGCTCCCCCTCGTGATCATGCTCATCATGTCGATTCACTATTGCTAGCTCCTCACCAAAGCCTAGCTGGTCTCCCCCACCTGTGAGGACAATTTGGTGTTCATCCTCTCCTGTTGTCGAACATAGATGCATTGGTGGACTACTACCTATACTTGACTACTCATATCCTTTACGGACATCCTCCTAGAGACCTATGGACTTAGTTGCATAGGATTCTACCTCACCAACTCCCTTAAGTAGGATTTCCGCATGCACTTCTGAATGTTTGTCATCCTGCAAGTTTCCCTGAATAATATGACGTTGTTGCTCACCATCTTGAAAATCAATAGACCTTACTAACTCCCCATGATCTGAAGGAAACTTCTCTTGTTTTTTCATTTTTGCCTCCTTCCTATCACCTGGACATGAATGGTTAAGTACGCAAGGTCCCTTGCAGATAAAGCATAGTGCTCTTTTTCTTAGGTCATTCTTGCTGCAAGTTTTATTTCCTTTGTTCTTGCTCCCTTCATCAATCCTCTTTAGCTCCTTCTTAGTTAGCACTCCTCTAAGAAAATTTATGTTTTGCATGAACAACCTTTTGACTAGATCATAGGTCGTTGATGATACAACTAGTTCCTTTCTCCAAATGGTTAATAGTTTGGATCTTAGTATCTTGCAAATGTGAGCATCTCCTTTTAAGAACATAGACAAAATCTTTTGTATGCTTGTTTTGACACAGTCTGGACGAGCTGATGTAATGTTGGTGCAGAAGTTTTGGAACACCTAAAATATTAATTAACCACATTCCAGACTAAACATGAATGTGACAAAGCTGAACTCTGCCATGAGTTCCAATATTTTGCACCACTTCTGAAAGGTAGGAAGCATGATATTGTTCAACCCTTGTGTTAGAGTCGGTCTTGTCAGTCCTCCTCAGAGATCAAAACTCTTTTTGCATTTAATTTTTAGGTGTCCCATTCTGCTCGATCACCTGCATTCCATTTAGGAGCATGCCATATTCTAACGGAAGGACCTGGTCACTCATTTATCCCTTAGGCCATGTCCTGCTAGCTCAGCTTTGTTTATTAAAGTTCATTAAGATAGTCTTGAAATCATTTACAGTCTTGTTTTTATCGCTTGATAAGCAAAGAGTCAACTTGGTCATTAGGTCTAGGGTTTGCAAATTGTTGTTCTCAAAGTGCTTCAATAATAATTGCAGGTCAGAGGAAGGCTCAATAATTCACTCAAATGATGTTTATGAGCAAGAAAAGATGAATTTTGGAAAACTGAGAGAGGTTTTTGTCCACAATAGGCCAAGGAAGAAAAACCTCCTTCACGTTTTACACAGGTGATTGCCTCGGGAGAATTGATGCACCTCTAAAGTGACCTTGGGAATATCAAGTTTTCTCCTAGCTTGGTTAGCCAAATGACTTTATTTATGAGTAAAAGGATAACTAGACACAAAGCTATTTCCATTGAGCTATCATGAGCTCAATTTTTAGTTTAGGAACACCTTCAAAAGTTGACTGCAACAACACTTTGCCTTGAGGCAACCTCATTTGGCACATTTTTACCAGCCTTGAGAGATTTGATTTTTGATAGGGAAAATGAACTCCAAATAAAACAATTCCGGTTGGGTTGGAACATAGACTCATATATCTTTCCAACGAGCTATCCTACGCCCAATTTGGACACCAGGAAGGCCTCCAAAATTCTCCTGCAAAAAGCGCTACACAGGCTCTATGCGCCGCGCCTCAAGTCCAATGCGCCACGCGACTTCCCTATGCGCCACGCACGTGGCGCGCACTTATGCTAGGGAGCTCTAAATTGAAAAAAATATATATTTTTAGATGGCATGAAAAATCATGAATGATGGTGCATGGACAAGAAATTTGGGCAAGTTTTGAGTCCCCAGACCTCTCCATCGGTCGTTTGGGTAGAAAATGCAATGCTGGCAAACGGTTGGCTCTTCGGCTTCAGTTCATTAATGATGATTGAACGAATCCCTATCTTCATCTATTTTCTTTCCCACTTCTGAGGTTATTATGGTATTGAAAATCATTTGTAAAGGGTGGGAATTTCTGGGAGCAGTGTGAAGAAAAAACCCAGTGCTCTCATTGTACAGTTTTGGCAGAGATTTTAATGAAATGATGCAGCTCTGATTCCTGAGATTCCTGTGGTATGAGTTTAGCAATGTGTTCCTTCTTTGTTTCATATTTACTTTGTTATGTTTATAGTTCATTCATGATCATTTCCATTTGAATGTTTTTTTTAGTGAGAAAGGTAGAATCCATTTTATTGCTCTGCCTTGGAAAAACGTTCATGTTCTGTGTGTTTTCTTTTGTTTGAAAAGGATTCATCACATATGCCCTTTTCAGCCCCCTCAAAAAACTTCCCACTCCATGTTATTTAAATCGGATTGCTAAGCTTCCTGCCTATCTTGCCTCACGAACTATTCTGTGTCTTTGATTTAATTTCCCAGCTCATGCGGTCCTTTGGTCCCACACAGCCCAGAAAATTTAGTCATTCAAAAAATTGCCTCTTGTTCCATATATATTTACTAGCCTAAAATTAGTATTCATTTTAAGTCATCTCAGACCATATTGTTTATTCTTCACTGAGCGTGAATCGGAGAGAGCCCTCTCCTGTTCTGGTAGGGCTAGCTACCAGACTAAGCGTGGATTGTGGTTACCCTGAATTTTTCCTTCCTTCAGCCTAAGGCATATTTAGGCTCTAACACCTTGAAGGGCTTCTACTAGCTGCAATATCTCCCTCATTATATCATTATTGTAAGGGAATAGTGGCGATGTTAAAGTTATGATCTTGTTGAGAGTAAGAAGCAACTATGATCTTGACCTCTTCACAAGGATGTTCCCAAAATTTGGGTTGTATTAGCACAAGCATGGATAAACACGTGTCTAATTCCTCTAACTTATGAAGGTCTATGACTGACTTGGTTTTTGCAAAGATGATCTTAGTGCAAAGAGCTTAGACTATCTTCCCTATCCTTCCTTCAATTCCCATGGGCGCTTCTGCTGCAGAATGACAGAGACTCTTTTCAAGAAGGTTCTGCTTTTTTGACCATTATTTTGGTCTAAGGAGGTATTTTTGCGTAAATGACGATATATTCTAACTAGTTCATCACGAAGTTTCTGGGTGTTTTCTAACGTCTCTTCAAAACGACCCATCTTCTCACATACCAACGCAGAGGAATATGAATTTTTCAAACATCTAATTAAGAAATTAAAGCCCCATCTTCTTTTCTTCTTCTCTCTTTTTCTTTTTTCTTTAATTATATCAATACTTAAAGCACTTATATCTCCCAAAAAAAATCCAAATTCACCCCTCTATTCTTCTTCTTATATATATATATGGCTAGTGAAATATGCAAGCCACTCCATAGAAAAAATAAATGATGTATATAGGTTCAACACACCTTTCTAGGAAAAAGCAACCCAGATCACTGCCAATACACCCAACTTCAAAACCCACGATCCTCCCATAAAATATGGCTAGTCACCTAGTGATAAAAATGTTGTCAATCTTGGAAATTCCCACAACCTCTACTACCTTCATTCTGCCAAAGATCTAAATTTATTGAAAATTGTTTGCATAAACTTTTCCTTGCAGACTAATTGTCTAACCCAATACAATTGATAAACCTCCAAAAATTCGGCCCTCTGATACAAGGGATAGTTGGCCCTTATGCATGATAAACTTCGCATAAACTCTTGTCTTTTGGAAAGAATACTCTGGGTCCCCTTTAAAAATTATGCTCTTAACATGCACAAACAATCATGACTATGCTCATAAATGTTGAGGCTCTCAACCTTCTCAATTTCAAGTACTCAGCTTGGGTATTCTAAGAGAATAGAATTGCCTCAAATTACCCTTTTTTCCCCGCCATTTTTTAAAATTCATCCTAGGAACTAATGCTCATAGAAATCGATCCTTCTTGTCAACAAAATTCAACTTTCAAACTTGGGAAGAGAATCAATTCTCTTATTGAGTCATTTAAGTCTCTTAATCTCGTGCCCCAGCAATAAGCCACAAATAATTGCGCCCATATACCGGTCCTCATCAAAGAAAATAATTCGGTCAGGTGAATAAAAATTTGGCCTCCATATAAAATTTAGCTCCCCCTTAAAGATTACACCATTTGACAGGGATAAACAAATGAGGGGATCTACCTAAATCCCTCCTCGTCCTCCAATAACCACTTTCGGCTGCTCCACATCAACGACCCTTCACTTCCATTGTAAAATCCATTAATCGCCCAATGAGGAATACGTTGATCGAACATGGTCAATAGGTTCTCTCTTGTATTATTTTATGCTTCTTCGGACTTGAGAGATAAATTTACGAAAAAAAACTTGTGGACTTTTCTTTTTGTCCCTTTTAAAACTCTCTAAACATGAATAGGACCGAGTTCTCATTGTTGTTAAACCATCAAATAGCAACAAACTTGTTGATCATGACAAGACCGAGTTTCACCTTCATTAGACTCATTAAAACATCACATAGTGATGGATTCACCCGAAGGGTGGAATTATACTACAAGCATATGTTATCCTCCTCAAGCTTGTTCAAAAATAAAGAGGTACTGGTCATCAAAGACTGGGGAAAATGGGAAAAGGGCTAAATCACTTTATGGTAGCAAGTCGCTCTTGAACATGACACTTTCACTTTATCTGTGTGACTATTTGGGTTGGGTTATCTACTTGATGGTTATCATACCTATGGTCTATCACACCATCCATCACTTTGATTTTGGGCCAATGTTGCTAATTCATTCAGTGTCGCAAACATGTTCAAGAGAAGTCACTTAATAAAACTCATCCTTTGTAATACTCATAAACCTTCATTTTCATAAGCGCCATTCCTGAACCTTGTGTCGTCAGACAAATTCCATCTCCAAAATCATTACACTCATTTCGTGTCATTAATGTGGCATACATCAAGGCCCTCCTACGACGAGTCGCTTCTTTTCGACATCAGCACATTATCCAAGGATTTGACTTCGAAACACCCTTCTAGTAACTTGAGGCTTCCATACATCAATGGAAAGTTTCTCGCTTCCGGCAATAGGTTGACATCACTGGCCTTCGACCAAAAGACTTTGCATAGTGTTCGGCATCAAAACATTTATTCACACCATGCAGAATGTACTATAGTACCTTAAGAATCATTATCATCATCGGTGATCTCTCTCACATTTGTTAATGGCTTACATCATTGGTTGGTAATTAAATAGTGTCTTCCCATGTTCGACATCAGATCACATTTTCACATGGTTAGACTCATATTTGACCGAATGATTGGATGAGATAAAAGACCTCGTATCTAGTTTCATCAATCTGGGCTGCAATTTTAGAGAGTTCTAAATCATCTGTACAATGGCTTTACACGGATGGTTATCCTATCATGGGTCTATATCTGTAACAACTATCTATGTACATGTAATGAAAAGTTTATATGCTGAATATGGGTATACCTTCCCTCAGCAATTCATGAAAAAATTCAAATATCATGATATTATGCATTGTAATCAATGCAGGTCACCGTCTGCTTCAAATCCTCTCTGTCACATCATAAAGCATATCACTCAACATTATCATTTTCGACTTCATGCTTTAGGGGGAAATTGTTACAGGTCTATTTGGGCACATCACTCCTAACATTCAGATCAGTACAATTAGGGCTCATCAAACCCTAATTCAATTGTTACATGCCCTAGACAAGTCATCACATTGGATGCTTCGTTCTATGAAAGTTTCCTGGCCTAAAGCTTTTTGAAATGCCTCCTTGGGACACCAGTGTAGCCTTGGTCAAGGGTAAATGCACTGCAGAGCAGCTAGGACCATTCTGGCTTGTACTACAGTGCATTTGGGCCCTCTTTGACCTACGTTGGGCGAGATTGAGTGAAATTTGCATACGGTTTTGGGAATATTCATTGATTCTAGATGATTCTAGAAGGATCCCATCTCTTATCTCCTCCTATGAGCTCGAAATTGGATAGGCTAAGGATCCAATAACCTCCTATCCTCTCATCCCTTTCTCCATGGAAACTAACTCCATGTTTGGAAAGCCATTCAATACCCTCATTTATGACAAAACCACCTCTATTTCCTATAAATTTGGCACTCATCATAGTGATCAAGAGGTTAGAATCTGAATTTTGCAAGGAAATTCTATTGATTTGAGAATTGAGTTCATGTCAAGCAATGTTATGTTGTTGGATTGGTGTTCTTTTTATGTGGCAAGGGTAGGACTGAAGCTAGAGGAGTGACATAGGATCGAACTGTATTGGGTGATACTCTTCCTTCTACATTAGTAAAGAGTTGATTCCTTTTCTCATATTATTGTTCATATCTATCATGATTATGTGTTTCAATGTCTTCGATTCCATTGGATTATAGTAGGTAGATCATGTATGCTTTGATCATTTGTTGTTTCTGTTTCTCCTGATACATGTACCAATTGAGCGGGTTTAGTTCAAGTGGGAGCGACGAGAGTGATTAAAGGGGATTAAGGAAGTGAAAGACTACAAGTAATTTCCTTCATCTCATCTATCTACTATAGGAGAAGGTTAAACTACTTTCTTTCTGTTGTTTTAGGTGTAGCTACCGACCTAGGGAAAATGTGTTTATCCATAGATGCAAATTCCATATAACACTCATGAAAAGCTCGAAGGATATCAAACATTTCATCCTCCCTTACACAACATCTGATCTGATGATCTACCCCAATGTGATAGAGATTTCCTTCTATCCATGAGTATCTAGCACTTTGCTGAACAATCCTTTTCTTTTCCCTATAGGATAGGTGTTGGGCGATTTTTCCTAGTGCAAGATAATTAACTATGTCCACATACTACAGTGAATGAACTGAAATAGAAAAAAGATATTCATCTGAAAAATAATCTTCAATATGCATGCTTTCACCACCAACATTCAGCCTAGAAAGAAAATCAACCACCACATTATCTTTCCCAAGTTTATCTAGGATAGTTATATCAAATTCCTATAACGACAATAACCACAATGTAATCCTACCATTAGTGACTGGTTTGTTCATAAAAAAATGAGTGGAAAAGTGTTCAATGTGTACAAAAACTTGATATCTTGTGATGTAGTGGCGAAATTTATTGATGGCATGCACTACTGCAAGGAATTCCTTCTCAGTCACTATGTAATTGAGTTCATTTGGAGTCAAGTTTTTGCTTATATAATAAATGGCATATGGTTTCCTATCCTCCATCTGGCCCAAAATAGCTCCTGCAACAATATGAGATGCGTCCGTAGTTATATGGAACAACGGATTCCAATTCAGACTCAAAAAAACAAGAGCTATTGATACACAATCTTTCAATTTCGCAAAGGCATACTCACATTTTCCTATCCATACAAACTTTGCATATTTCATAAGTAAAGAAAATAAAGGAGATGAAATATTTGAAATTTTTTCTATAAACCTCCTATAGTACCCTGCATGACCCAAGAAACTACGTACCTCTTTATGTGTCTTGGGGATTGGGATTTTAAATATCACCTCTATCTTAGCAGGGCCTACCTTAATCCTGTTAGCTAAAATAAGATGTCCCAACACGATCCCTTCATTCATCATCACGTGACATTTCTCTATACTCAAAGAAACATTAGTGTGTTCACACTGTTATGATAATTTTTCCAAATTAATTAATTTTGTTTCGAATGCATCCTCATAGGATGTAAAGTCATCCATGAAAATTTCTAGATAGTCATTCAATAGATCCGAGAAAATTCCCAGTATCGCCCTTTGGAAAGATGTTGGTGTATTACAGAGTCCAAAAGGAAGAACCTTGTATGCGAAAGTTCCCAAAGGGAAGGTAAAGTTCGTTTTATCTATGTCTTTTGGGGCAATCTGTATTTGGTTATACCCACTAAACTCGTCTAAGAATGAGAAAAATTTCTTTCCAAACAGGGTATCAAGGACCTTGTCTATAAATGGCAAGGGGAAATGGTCCTTTTGAGTGGATTTTTTCTAAGTTCTCTATAATCCAAACAAACCCTTCACTTGCCATTCTTCTTAGGGACAATGACAAGCAAAGATACTCATTGACTATCATAAATGGGATAAATGAAGTTGGAATTCAGAATTTTCTACAATTCTTCTTTTACTACCTCCTTTAATGTAGGGTTCATGCGTTGATGCGGTTTTTGTGGAGGTAAATCCCCTCTATGGATAGAGGCGATCCCTACTAGCCCAAATTGGGTCTGGCAACAATCAAACAACGCTATCACACAGGTTCCTAATTGCGAATTAAAGACCAATGATGAGGGCCTACCTGGATTCCAACGCTAGTACTTGTAGAAGAGTCGATGCTCCCGTTCCTTTGCTCCGGCTGGTCACGATCCCCACGATCTCCGTGAATGGACACCTGCACATGCAAAGAACGACACAAACACAAGCATAAAATCCAATAGATGCAAATATATATCAGTCAGAAAGGATATAACTCATCATCATTGCAAAAGACAATAAGAGTGGAACCATAATGATAGTCGTCTATTATTAATAAACAAAGAAGAATACAACCATAGTTCTGACGTCAAATCCTCCTTTGGTTGGGTGATCAGCAGCACATGTCTTGCAAAGCTTGTTGGGAATGGGGAACAAGCCTCTATCTCCTTCGTTACTTGGACAAGAATCTCCTCACTTAAGATTTAGCCTTATGGAGATGAAGAAGGCTTCTTGCAGCATGAGCTTAGCAATTCTCAGACTTTGGGACTTAGAATTTGGAACTAGAACTAGCTTGTCAAAGGAAAAGGAAAAGCTTTTATAGATAGAGGAGAAGGAGTTAGGATTTTCCACAGTATTCATGGGGTTGGATTTATCACTAAGAAGCTTCCTTGAGAGGTGGAGAACTACTTCCCTCCTATGGAGATTCGAAGCCAAACTGAACCAACTCAAGATAGATTCAGTTCAAGAGTGGCTTAGGAAGAACCTTCAGATGTTTGTTTGTTAAAAAATTTACCCAACTGGGCTGGTGCGAATGCGACTCTGAGACAGAGCACCAGCTGGCGTGCCCTCTTTGGAGGATTTCCCCTATTGGTACGAGTGACACACAGTGAACCCGCACCAATGGAGAAAGGGCTATTTTTATGGGTATTTTGCAGAAAGTGTCTTCAGGACATATGAAGTTCATGTCTAGGGGAATAAAATGCAAGTGTTTCCAGGTCATGTCACTTCTCACAGGTCCCAGAATGAGTCCTCCAAGGTGCGGGAGAAGGGGTAACAAGGACGGTGACAAATTACTATGTAACAGATTCCCCCTAAAGCATGAGGCCCGAGAGAGAGAGAGAGGGGTGAAATGCTTTACAAGAACATGGCCAACCGGAAACACTGCCGCCGGAGAACCTGGGTGGAGAAGTACAACTGATATCTCAAGTACATGATGTATGTGGTATGGGCGCAGCCATCCATAGCAGAGTACATAAAAATCTAGATCCAAGGTATGGACGCAGCCATCCAGTGAGGATCGGTAAACAGACTCAGGCATGGTCGCAGCCATCCAGTGAAGGAGTCATGTAATAATCATAATAATCCACAAAATCACAACCTGGATTTTAACAGACAAAATCCAAGGTCTTGCACTCCATCTCGACCCGAACAAAGTACAAGTTCAAGCATGCGAATATGGGAGTCGAAGTCGAACATGCAAGAACATCGTCTGATTAAGAGTCAATGATGAAAATTGTTAACGGACACGAGAGGTACCACCAATAATGACAATGGTCCTCAAGGTACTATAGGTACAATCTACGACAAGTGAATCAATGAGCCGGTGTCGAACACCTGTAGAATCATTCGATCGGAGGCCAATGATGAAAACCTCATGTCGAACACGAAGAACATGCCATTGAGGCATGCAGGCTCCAAGGCACCTGAAGGGAGTCTCTGGGTCAACTTCCTGGATAATGAGCTGAAGTCGACAGGAAGTGACCTTGATCGAAGGTGGGCCATAATGTTTCCCACATCATCGACACGAGACAGAGAAGGATAAGATGTTTTTGAATCAAGATTATGTGAGGTATTAGAGGGAGGTTTATTATTCTGCAGAGGTCAACTTCTCTTGAACATATTGGCGGCACGATAGTGGACTTGGCAGTATTTGACATCAAATGATTAGGGGTCATGGTGACAAGGCAATGAGCAGATGACAGGTCAAACAGGATAACCCAAACCCACGGAGGCAAGTGTAAAAACAATATGAGATGTCCCCACCCAGACACGAATGTAGACAAGTGCCATGTTCAAGAGCGACATACTTCCGATACGACAATAATTGTGGTTCCATTTTCCCCACCATTTCTGGCGAGTACACCGGTTATTTTTTGATGACAAGCTTGACGGGGATAGCATATGCTTGAAAGGCGTCATTTCGATGGAATCCGATGTCATTAAGTTTTAACGAGTCTGACAAGGGAAGAACTCGGCGTCTTTTCATGTTTAGAGAGTTTGAAAAGACAGCGGAAAAGTAAACTCTAGGGGTGTCCTTTTTCGTAAAGTTGTGTCTCTCTAGCCTAAAAAGTATAAAACAATTCTCGAAAGAACCGCCCAATCATTACGACCGAGGAGTACTTTTCATGAGTAGTGATTTCGACCTGAAAAAGTAAAAAAGCGATTGAAACCACGTCGCTTCGTAACCGTTAACGAACCTGAAACGAAAAGGGTCTGACGATCTTTTCATCTTTACACGGTCGGAAAAGAGTTTAAAGATGACCGCCTCTCATTTACGTTTAACGAGTCGAGAGGAATAACTCGGTGTTCTTTTCATGTTTAGATGGTCAGAAAGGTGCTGAAAGCAGACCTCCATTTTTATTCTCTTTAACGAGTCAAAAAAGGGAAAAAATACTCGGCAACCTTTTCATATTTTACGAGTCAGAAAAGAGCTTAAAGGTGACTCGTCCTAGAGGAACGAGTGGTATAAAGGGTAACAACTGGTTCTAGCAATGGTGGAACTGCTCAAAACATGTAATGGTCAAGAGGCTAGCTAACAAAACCACTCTTAACTGCAGTCCCTCAGGAAAGGAAAACAAGCAAGTGAAAGAATATGATCGGCCAAAGAGATGGTGGCTGTTGCGGGATATTATCCCCTAAGGTTCTTGGGTGGAACCCTAGCAGACTGAAAGTTGTCTAAGTCAAGAAACATACACACACACAGCCGTTTATGCTATAAAAAACTAC
>APFE031354558.1:0-10828 GCA_000404065.3 Pinus taeda | reverse complement strand
CTTTTTCTATCATTTTTCTATCCATTTTTTACTATTTTGTTTTTTATTTTCATTTTTTTATTAAAATTTAAAATATTGATAATATTAATCTATTATTTGAAAATAAAAAATAATATACATATTACAATAACACTAAAAAATACATAAAGAGGGTACAAGTCAATTAGTGATTGTCATGTTTTAAAGTACTATGCAACTCACGAGACTCAATGTTCAAATCCCTTAAAAAAGGAAAAAAAAACAATACTATAGTATTTATAATAACATCAATTTGTTATAATACATATTAAACAATTAGTTAATACTAAAATCAATACAATAAATAATTTTTATTCAAAAAAATTTATTAATTGCAATAATTTATAATTTTCTTTGTCATAATACTATAATTTAATAATATATGGAAAAAATAATTATATGGAAAAAATAATTATTTAAAATTTGTTAATGATAATCATTTTTTAAATATAATAAAGAAAATAAATACTTATTAATTTTAATATCCTATAATTAACTTATAAAATAAATGTAAGTATAAACATCATAATATTTATACTCAACCTTAATCACATGCAGAAAATAATGTTAATTCTAAAGCTCATAGTAACTGTGATGTGTGTTAGCATGTCACCTTATGATTCAATGTGTAATGTTTTTGGGTATGTGCATGTTTGTGTACACCCTATGTTTGTTGTGTGCATGTATGCATGTGAGTGGTTGTGCCTTATTGGCAATGGATTGTGTGGGTGCACGTGAGTGGTTAGTCCCATGCCAATAATGGACCGTTTTTGGTGTCATATAAGCTCTCACCTTCACCTGGTTGCCCATGTTAGTAGAGATTTTATATCTCCTGACCAAGAGAGCTTTCTATATAATACTTTTAGTTTATTTAAAACAAAACATTAACTTCAAAATATTAAAATAATTGTTTTAATAATATTTATGTTATCGTTAACATATCGAATACATCAAATTAATAAAATTAATTTTACACTATATATATATATAGTATATATAATTCAATGGAAATATTATATTAGTAGAGATCGTATTTTTATATTTTATATGACACATTTAATATTATTGAAACATTATATCATTTATTATTTATTATATATGATTATGTTCCAAATAAGGTAAATATGTTGCTGTTAGAAGAGTTAGTATAGTTATATATTAATTAATTTAATCGTAAAATTTTCAGAATGAAGTAATTAACATCATATATCATTAAATATTAAAACAACATTGTGAAAATCAATTTTAAAATTTAAGTTTAATAATAATAACATATTATTTTAATTGTAAAACAAAATTATTATTAAATTACTTTCGTATTAAAATATTTGAAAATGTTTTGAATAGACATATAAATTTTTAAATGAAGTAATACAAATATTTATTTGATTAAAATTTAAAATATACAAAATGTATATGTATATGATTGAGTGAGTAAGTGTGATTATCTTTAGGAAAGAGATAAGAATAAGCCATACATGTTGACTTCAAATATTAATTATAAATATTTTGATATGAGTAATCCAAAAATGCTAAAACAAAATTAATTTATATTTTATATCGTTTTAGAGTTAAACTTTTTGTTATATATATAGTTAGAATATTTATATTATCTTTAAAAGGATTAATATAAATAGTTTACCATTACTATTGATCTGTAATTTGATAAGCTAAACTATTAGACATAAAACAAAAAGGGAAATTTTACACTGCAACTTATTTGTCCATATAGTTATGAAACTGAGCGTTAAAAAGTAAGATCTTTTCCAAACTTTCTAATTATCTTAAGAGAAAAAAAGGTTAATATGATAAAGATAATTAATCCCAACAAATTAGGGTTTAAAATGTATTTCCTACATGAAGAGAAGTAGGAAACTATTCTCCACCCATTTTAAAATGTTTTAAATAAAATACCACATAGAAACATTGGATGGAAAAGAACAACAAGGTGTCACACCTCAAAGGTTTCAATGACATCTATATAGAGTGATGCAAAATATTCTTGTAACATGGCCACTTAATGCCGTATCAGGGTTGTGGAGTGTAATTAGAATTCTCCTTCAAGGATTATTACAAAGCCAGGGTCAATGTCTTATTTCTCTCATAACTTTAAATCACATTTCTAATACCACTATCTCATCTTTGGCTCATCGAGAGCATTCCCACAATATAAATTTCATCTCAATTTAATCTCCTAGCACAAAGTCCCGCTTCATTATTTATACAACCACATGGAAACTCCTAGCCATGTATCTCCCATGCATGGGTCCAAGTTTATTGGCTTCTTTCTATACTAGAGTTGTTCCATATTAGTGATTTCACAAGCTGTACATTCTCCAAACCCTGAGAATTTTGATATGTCGATATATTAATGAATCAACCTAACAATATGTTAATATGCACTAAAATTTATAATACACTAAAACAATGTTAAATCCATTGAATGTTGGCATGGAAATACTCGAATATGGCTTATCAAAGATTCAACAAAAAGTTTATAACTACAAATCCTCACAAATCATCGATAAGTCAATAGGCACGAGGCCAACTCAACACACCACCTCACAACTTTGTCACCCAATCATAGCTTGCCACATGGAAAAGGATGGATTTTTTGACACATGGCATGTTTTCCATGCAATCAGGTTATCAACGTAACAATGATTTCCAAGATGAAGTTCTCCCAAAATTTTAATATGTTGATATGTTTATATGATAGTTTGGCATGCCATGTCAATCATGGATGAAAAATTACCACCTAACACATTAGATAAGACGACATTTCCTCTTCCATGTGTCACTCTTGATGTGTGCCACATGTCACTCATATTCGCAAGGTTGGCATGTCGAAAAGCCTAGATCTACGTGATGCATGGCATCACCATGTCATCTAATCATGACATCTCCCTTCAGTTCTCCTAGTACTTGATACTTTTGATAGTCTAATTTTTTGAGGTTCCAAATTTTTAGTACCATCACTTCATGCTCCTTGTTAATAGATCAAATGCTTCTGACGACAATTATCTCTAGGGGAAATGCCAAACAAGGATTTTTCATAGTGATACACTTCCATTTCTTCGAGAGCCTCATATGTTAGTATTACAACTATCTCCCTTTATTACCATCTCTTGCTCCTCACTCTCATAAGTCCATTTGATTAAGGCTGAGGATGGAGCTAGCCAAACCCCAAACCCCAAATTTCAAATACTCCACCATATCAATGGGGAATACCATCTTTAATTTTCAAAAGAGTTTCATTCTAAGGGGCTTAGTCCCAAAATTATCTTAATATCTCGAGTTACATGGGTCAAACCAAAAAATTTCCTGGCTTAAACCTGAGATCCCTTAGCCACTTAAGTTCTTCCTTAGGATTTCCTTTAGCTTAAGATTTATTTGGTGAACTCTTCCACAATAAACATTAGATGTTCTTTCCTTTTGAATCTCTCCTTCCTCATGAGGGCTTCTACTCTTGCTTTTTGGTTTCATCATTAACAAAACCTTCGAATCCTCACAAGAAGCAGAAGTTTGCTTTGGCCTATCTAGGGCATCCTAACCTTTTTTATTCCAAATCACATGGAATAATGATTTAACCAAAATATTAATAATAAATAGGACCACCAACCTATCATTCCCCCTTTGGAAACACACCATACATTACAAAAATTCATAGATGATTACAAATAGGCATGTAAACATATCACAGTCAAGCAAATCCAAGGATAACCTATCAATTTATAAACATAAAACAAATAATGATCTCATTTAACATATATGAAAGGATCCCACTTCACACAACATTCATATAATGCATTTCAACATTCAGGCACACTGATCATGCATCATGCATATTCATTAAAACCGTAGAAATATCAAACTACCACTGAACACATACAAAATGAAGCCAACATAATATTTAAATATTAAGTATTGAGAAAAAAATTCAATTAATTGAAAAGAAAGGAACACACTTATCTATTCCTCTTAAAATTGTTGGAAATTGAATAAGGGATGACCACTCTCCATCGAATCAAACTACACTACAAATTTCTTACAACTAGCCACCCCCCAACCATATCCAATGTCTAATGGATCATTCACTTAGTTAATAACGACAAAGATTTAGTTCAATGTATAGAGTATGAAGGAAAAATTCGTTGATTGGCTGGGAAACTGGGATGCCATCGTGCAAGCAATAAGTTTATGTTGATCAAACAACAAGTGTGGACACTAAGAGACCTCACAACATAGAAGGAAATTCCTTCCAACTTTCTATAATCCCTAATATTATCCTTGTTCTAATCTTCTTCACATGCATAAACCCAGCTAAATAGTTTAGTTATTTTCAGTTTACTGGATTCATGAACATGAATATCACTTTATTGTCCTCATCTAACACATTTCAAGGTTGGACTTTGTGGTACCACTTCCAATCTTAGGTTTACAAGTATATGGTGTACAATCATTTTGTATTTACAAAAATTCAAGTCTATTTATTTGTCTGATATCTCTAGTCACTATAATACTCCAAACTCAAAAACTTGGAATTAAAAAATGAGATTCCTTCTCGAGAACTACTTAATACATGAGAGGTTCCTCAACCTAAAGAATCAACAAGGAATTTGTTATAAGGTGCATAGCCCATGTTTGGCTAGTTCAGTACCTCCTCTCCCCATTCCTTGCATAGTTTCTTATTAGTTGGTAGTTCAACAAGAACATCAAGGGTCATGAACATTAATTTCAAGGAATATAGGAAACATTCATATCCATCATATAATAATATTTTTAGTCAATTTATGCTTGTCCAGAGATTCAACTTTACCAATTTATAAGTATATTAGTAAAATATTTACATCAAATAATTGAGAAAGCCATCCATATTGGCTCTCCAACATTGTCATCTTTCAATTATATTACAAAAAATTGGAATTAGAAAAAATGATGTTACATTCCCTTCCTCCTTAAAGAAAAATTATCCTCAGTGTTCTACTATCTATAAAAAAAAACTTATACAAAAAACAAAAATGGGTATGCCTTATACATGACCTATACTTCCCATGTTGTTTCACTTGGTCCAAAGTGCTTCCATTGCACCTTGACTTACATGGAGTGTGGTCATCGTCTTTGTTGAGTATCCACTGTGGTTTTGGATATAATTCTCCCTTAGATTTCACCTATATCAAAGTCAAATCAATATATATATAATATTATATATATATATATATAATAATATATATATATATATTAATATATTTATATATATATATATATTATATATAGAAAGTAAAGATACATGAAACAAATCATGTCCGCTCTCTTCAATATATGAAATGGTTCACACAGTATCTTGGTGTTAGGTTGGCACACAATCCCACTGTAAAGTAACTTTTTTGTTTTCCTTGGTTTGGAGATACACATGATATCCTATTCAAAATTCCATATGTACTCTATTTTGGTCTACATAACTCTTATGTTGCTCTTGTGTGACCTTCAATATTTTCCTTATGCTAGCAACTTCCTATTCCATTTTATTTAACATATCTAGCCTAAGTGTGACTCTATCTAGTAGATAACCCTAGTTGATTGGGATATTGCACTTCCCACCATATAGAGCTTCAAAAGGGCTCATATTTAACAATCCTTCATAACCAGTATTATAAACAAATTCCACCAAAGGAAGAAAATCTTCCCAACTCTTAAGTTTATGTGTAACATACATATTGAGTATGTTTTCTGATATTATATTTACTCTTTCTAATTTTCCATAAGTCTGAGGGTGATAGGATGTGTTGAATGTTGATAGGGTTTCAAATATTGTAAATAAAGACTTCCAAAAATTGAGGTAAAATTGGCATATCAATTACAAATGATCTTCTTAGGCATGTCATACAATATGAAAATTTTCTTCATAAAAATATGTGAAATATCAATTGCCTTATAGGAATACTTTATAAGCGAGTTGTCCTACTTAGATTACCCACTACAACCATGATCACACCATGTTGCTTGGTGGTTCTTTGTAATCCACTCATGAAGTCCATTGATATCACTTCCCACTTCCATTCTTGAAGTGGTATTGAATTCAACCATCCTATTACATACTTGCATTCTAATTTAACTTGTTGGAATTCTTAACAATATTTTCAGCAATATCTTTCTTCATCCTTGGCCAACAACATATTTTTTGGTATCTTTTATCATCTTTTGGTATCCTAGGTGATTTGTGTGTGGTCTTGTGTGAAACTCATCCAAGTCAGCCACATTTAGTATGTATCACCTACCTTTATATTGTAATAATGCATCTTTAGGTACCTGGAAATTTTCTCCCATTTGACCCTTGGGCTCTTGCTATGAGCATTTACTTACATGGTGAAAATGCTCATCTTCCTATGTCATCTCTTTGATTCTTTCCTTAATGTCTATCTCACATGTACTCACGGTTTCCATGTATATCACTTGCATACCTTTATTGAGTGCATTAGCCACTTGATTCTCTTCACTTTTGATGTGTTTGATCTCTAAATAAAACTTTAAAATAACTTCCATCGACCTTACTTTCCTAGAATTCGTTTGTGCTTGGTCAAACAAATACCCCAATGTTAGCAGGAAAAATTACTTTGTGACTAACTGAGGATTCGACTAAGGGTGAAAGCAAAATGCCCATGTAGTATAGCACTTCACCGACATTTTCACTCCTCCAAGAAGAAGAAGAGTCTCACCCGAGGCAAGCCAGAACCATGGAAGGATAAAGGGGATTTATATCTGATTAATTATGTGACTTGCGCAACATTAATTCTTTACCATTCATGGTGTATATATTCAACAGGAATTTAAACATATGCAGGAAATTTTAAAAGGGGCCCTTATGTATTATTTTATAGCCATGCTCGCTTGATCCATGGCTTTTCAATACCTAAGGCCATCATTTTGGTTTCCTATTAGCTGTATCAAAATCATCTCATAGTTCTTTGGCATGCTTCCTTATTTTCCATTGTGCAAATTCCAAGCCATCTTACTGCCATTTTGGTTTTTCAATGTTTTGTTTCCGGAATTTTCATCCAAAATTCCCTTCGCAACTATTATTCCTTAAAAAAAAAAAAAACAAAGGACCCAACATCCCCTACCACATCTTATTGACTCACACTCGAGTCAATGTATTGCTACTATTTCTTATGAATCTATTACAAGTTGGCTTCAACTAGCTTTAGTCACGATACCTTCAAACTTATGAATGTGGAAAAAGAGGAGTGACATGAGTCCATAAGTGTGGAAACCTTAGTTGAGAAGTCAATAATGGTCTTCTCACTGAGGTCATTGGGTTGTGACTTAATCAATTCCTGAATCTATTGATCAGAAAATGTGGACAATGTGCTCAAAGTCATAAAATTATTTTTAGCTTTTAGTCGAAGGCCACGGAAGACCCACTTGGTGACTTGGGATGCATCTTCCAATTGATTAATTTGGGCATCAAGTACATCTTCCTAGTCAAGTAGCTTCTTCTTAGCTTCCAGCTCGAAGGTCACTAACACTTGCTGATATAAATTTTGAGAATTCTCGCACAAGGAATCAATTGCTACATTCTTCTTTGCGACAACAAAACCAACATCGGAGGTCTAGAGAAACATGTGTTGGGATTCTTACATGACTTGGGGTAGAGTATCATGAAGATAAGTAGCAATATGTAGTTTCTCACTAAGTTGAGTGTGATAGATAGTGGAAGGATTAGATAAAGACTATTTCATATTAGCAACAATATTATGAAGCTCTTCAAGTTTGGACACAAGCTATTGGCACACCACTTCAATCATAATGCAACATTCAGCAAGGGCACAGGCATAAAAATCTTCAAGTTGTTCAGTGGCCTATGGAGGAAGAGTTGGCCATAGAGATTGTGGTTGAGAATGAACCTCACTAACTTGGATCTCTAATTGTTGGGCATAGACCAACTTGGTCTAAGTTTTGGGTCAAAGACTTCACATTTTAAGGAGAAAAGTGTGCAGAGGTGGTGAAGTTCTATTCATCACAAAGTGTTTAGGGGCTTTGGGGTGGGCCAAAAGTCCCTTATTTTGTAACGAGTTTTGGGTATTAGTCCATTGTTTTTTCAGATCTATGGTTTCTGGACCGTTGTCTTGTAGTAAGGAAGTCTATATAAAGAAGATGTAATACTTCGTCAAATAGAGAATAGGAGAAGATATCTAAGAATAGATTGTTCGTATTCTTTATCTTGAGTCTCTAATTTTGGCGGAAGGCTTTGCAACTGAGTGCACAGAGGCCTTGAAGAGTCTACATATGAGTGCACAGACCACCTACAGTTGGGTGCACAGATCAAGGAAGAACATGTATTGAAGATCCTTGTTAGTAAAAAACAATTTTGGCGCAGTATTGTGCATCTTTTTGTTTTCATTCTCCTTTTTTATTGATATCGTTATGCATGATTTTTACTGAATTATGTGGAAGAGTACATGTTATTTCATGTTATGTCGATGCATTAAATAACAATCTACGTATTTAATCATCGACACAAATTTATTCATGTACATGAAGTTGTAGGTAGATATAAGACATAAGTGAACACACAGATGCCACAACACACCTATCCCTCTAGTTGTAGAAACATGGTTCTGCAACCTCCCATAACCACTTTGGGTGAGACTGTGATCTACTTGTAGGTCGTTGCTGAAAGAGCGAGTGGTTGAGGGCTTTTTTGGTGAACAATACCTTTTGAACCTATGTCAAGCCCCCTTAAACTAACAAATGGTTCCACTGTTGGGACCGGGATCTTCTTAAGGGATATGATTTGGCAACCATCGGAGAAATAAATCCAGGAGTGGGTTAAAAAGAAGGAAAGAGAATTTGTGGAGAAAAAGAACAAAAACCCTCGATTATCAACTGAAGACTATTTACAGAAGAAGTATATCTTTGAATACCAATACGAAATCTTCTTTGTTTCGTTCCACATTGAATTGTACGAGTGGGTATCTAAGTTGATCGAGCATAAGACTTGTTTCAAGAATGACGAGCCTAAGGAGTGGAATCCTGAATTGATAAGATGACTTAATAACGTCAATAATAGTATCTCAAGGGTTGTTAATTTCCGAATCGATAACATTTTGGGAGGATTTATCACTAAGTTCGTGATAGATGCTACCATGTCTTATAACGAAGCTGAATGAAGATTTTTCAAAGGACCACAAGGTAAGTTCTTAAGATCTTTTAATATATGTATTAAGATGTTATTGCATGAAAATGGGATTTTTTGAATGCAGTAAGATTAATGTTTGGACGAAGAGGAAATAAGCCTGAGCCAATGTCTCATTATGGGAATTTTGAGGTGTAAAATGGGCCTCCTAAGAAAATGCAAAACCTAAATAAACTTTATAAGAACCAATAGAATTTAAGTTGATGATGTCAATGATGGGAGATGATTCACCATTTTTCGAGTAAAAGAGTAAAAGGAATAAAAAATAATAAAATAATAAAACTACTTTTCAACTCGTATTTTCAACTTATCTCCCTAAAGTTTTACCCAAATTTTGAGTGGGAGTACTCGTTGGATGAAAAATTTAATTCCTCATCCAAGGAGTACCCATGTTGCATACTTTTGATGGACCCCGCTACATGAAAAATGAGAAATGCATGAAAAAACGTGATTGCAATGATGTTTTTCATGTATTTCTAATTTTTCATGTAGTATGGTCCATTGAAAGTATGCAACATCAGTACTCCTTAGATGAGGAATCAAATTCTACATCTAATGAGTGTTTCCTCTCAAAATTTGAGTAAACCCATAGGGAGATAAGTTGAAAATATGAGTTCAAAAAATAGTTTTTTCTTCTTTCCCTCTAAAATTTGATGTAGCCTAATATTATTTTATTATCTACACTATTATTTTCTAATTTACTTAGGGGGCCCATTTTAGAACTCAAAATTCCCCTAATGACACGAAGTAAAAAACGATACAGAACATATCCAAATAATTTCATTAAGACTGAATATAGCCCCTTGCTAGGAGGATCTGAGAGTGAAGAAGAAAGAAGTAACCCTACAACCCCATGACATTCCCCTACTCATCCTGAATATGTGTCAAGGTTCGGATTTGTGAAGAATCAGGGTTTCTTTGGGATTCCCCATCCATCCACCCCCCTTACAGCCCATCCCCCTCCCCATAATTCCCTCACCCCCCCCTCCCCTTCTACCTAATCCCCCGAGAAGGAAAATCATCTATGACATTAAGTTGCCTATTTTTGAAGGACTGGGATCAGAGGATCCTCATCAATTATGGTTTGTAGCTAATTCAATATGGACATCAAGGGAGATTACTAGTGATGATTTAAAGAAGGTACAACTCATCACAACATTGCAAGAAAGAGCGCTAACCTAGTATGAAATACTCTGTGACTAACCTGACTACTTCGTTCGATAAAATTAAGAAATAATTGGTATCATAATTCAAGAAGCTGAAATCAAAATCATAGTGCATCACAAAGCTAAAAGAAATCAAACAGACAATGACTGAATCTGTGTGGGAGTTGGATCTGTGATTCAAGGTGTTGATGGGTCAAGTAAGCTTTAATATACCCCCAAAACATCATAAAGAATGGTTCATAGCCACATTACTACCACATATTAGGTTACCTTTGATGCAAAAAAAAGATCATGACTCAAGTTAAAGTATTGGAGATTGTGATGAAGCTGGAAACTTCGCCAATTAGAGATACTCATGCAGGAGTACTATAGATATAGAGTCAGCTAGCCAATTTGACCTTGGAATTGTAGGACCTCAAGAAAGTTAAAGAGCCCAGATGAAAACTAT
>APFE031354554.1:0-11488 GCA_000404065.3 Pinus taeda | reverse complement strand
AGTTGGATATGCAATTTAAAATTATACAATTAAATGTCATACAATCAAATACAATTTTTTTTTTTACAAGTCACTTTACCAAAACATCATCTTTCAAAAATTATTTTAAAATACAAAGATTTTACAAGAGTAATCAAATTAATTCAAAATACAATTAATACTCCACACATAAATAACAAGAGAATTAATTAAAAATTTGAACATTCTAAGAAAATATTCCACATTTTTTTTTTTATAAACAAATATAGTTTAACATACAATGTAAAATTATAATACAATACAAACACAATACACATTTTTTTTTCAATTATATCTAAACATTTCAGTAAAAATCTTAAAGTACCACTGAAAGTATAGGTGGATATGCAATTTAAAATTATAGAATTAAATGTCATAAAATCAAAACACATTTTAGTTAACAACTCACTCCCCCAAACATCGAATTTCAATGTGTATTTAAATTATTTTAAAATACACAAATTTCACACACCTATTCAATTTAATTCAAAATATATATAATATCCCCTACAAAAATAGCAACACCATTCATTAAAAATTTAAACATTTCAAGAAAAAATGACACATCCTTTTCTTATAAACAAATATAGTCTAATATACAATATAAAATTATAATATCATACAAACACTAATTTTTTTTTGTTTAAAGGGTCCATGTCTCTCAAACATCAAATTTCCAAGTAATTTCATTATCTTATAGTATTGTAAAACATAAATTGTCAATTTATTATATCTAGATATTTCATGAAAAATCTCCTTGGTGAGGGCATGGCATAATATGCAATTTAAAATTATAAAATTTAAATGTGATACAATCAAATACATTTATTGAATTTCAATATATTTAGATCATTTTAAAATGCACAAACTCTATACACTTATTTAAATTACACTTATTTAAATTAATTAAAAATACACAATATACAATACAAAATAACAACAGAATTAATTGAAAATTCAACTAAAATTCACACATTCTTTTAATAAACTAACATAGTTTTAATATATAATATAAAATTACAACATCATACAAACACAATACACCATTTTTTTAAACATTCACTTCTCTCTCAAACATCAAATTTCCAAGTACTTACATTATTTTAAACTTAAGTGTTACACCTATAACCAAATAGGAACAACACAACATTTATTTAAAACATTAAAATGGTACAAAATAAAACACTAAATATAACAAACCATATAAATTAAAAGTTTTTGTTTTATATAAAGAAATTAAAAATAAAAAATTACTTTCTTTAAGATATTTAATTTTTACTAGTTTTGTAATTTAGATGTACATCTTAATCAAACACACAGAAATTTTAAATGCTATTGATATATATAAATATGTGCCTACAAGCATCAAATTTTAAAATGTGAAACTCAAAATTAAATACCAAACAAAGGGCAAAAACCTTTAAAAGCAATTATGAAAGTGTTTGTATAAATGTTCAACTTTTGAGAGTTCATTATCATTAATTATATGGAATTTTAACATGTAGTTGTAACATGGAAAATAAAATACACTATTAAGTTTTAAAATGCAAGCTCTTAAATTAATTTAAAATACATTATATTATAGATATAAATTAGTTGAAAAATTGGCATTTAAATATTTGATGGAAATCCCAAACATTTATAAAATAAAATGTTATAAAATACAAAATAAATTTAAAAATGCATGTCTAGAGGATAAAAAAATTCAATATGTATTTATATTAACTTGAAACACAAAAAATGCATCAAAAAAAAAAACAAGGATCATTACAATTAAAAATTAAAACACTCTTCCCATATAAAAGAAAAAAAGAAGGGGGAAAACTCTTCATAAAAGTATAGTTCAATTTACAATTATATACTTGGATATCATACAATGATGTGAAAATGGATGTAAATTAATTTGAAATACAAATTACCCATCTAAAACTCTTCATTATAATATATTAAAATAAAAATTGGACATTATATTTGAAAATCTCATACAAAAATCACATGTTCTTCAAAAATTTATTGTTTAACATACCATTAATGAAACACAACTTCTTTTCAGCTTATTTGGGTAGAACATGAAAAGTACTTAAATTATTTTGATAAAACTAAAGTGGAAATTAAATATCATATGAATTCAATAAAAGTGTGTTTTTTTCAAACATCATTTTTTGAATAGTTAAATAAATTGAAATAGAGATTGTTAAGTGTATTGCCCTATACACACAACAACAACAACTATAGCATAACATTTGACATTAGCATTAACACTACACAACACAAATATATAGATTCAAGCTTCTAGTTATAATGTTCTCCTTTATTAAATATATAGGTTGTAGAAGGTTCACAAACTTAGTTTCATGAATGTCATTGGAGTTTGTAACCTTGTGTATAAGCATCAAATTTGAAGTAGTGGAATTGAAAATTAAATTGTACAAGTGTCCAAGTCATCAAACATTGAAATTTTTAGATGTGATTTTCATGAATGTGGTTGGCATGTAAAAATGTGCTTGTATAGATTTTATAACTTTGAGAATTAGTTTTATTAAAAATGAGATTGTAGATTTATCAAACACCCAAATTTTTTTAATGTACTTTTACTGAGGGTTATTAGTTAAATGCTTCTCATAAGATTTACATTTTGAGATGGGAAATTTTAATACTACATATCCATGTTTTAAAATGCAGAAATTAAATTTTGAAATGTGAGGTTGAAAAATAAAGATATCAAAAGTTTTATATAAAATAAAATTAAGGTAATATTTTGTTAGCAATTTTATTATAAAATTATTATGAAAAAAAAGCACTTCATTAAAAATAATAAAATTTTATTATTAATCTCTCTAGCTCAAAATAAATAATTTTAAAAACTGTTATTATAAAATGATGGCAGAAATAAATTTAAGATTAGAATTTTCAAAACCAAAGGCATAGAAAATAATAAAAAATTTAAAAACTAAACCCCAAAGCTTGAGAAACACAATAAAAACAGACACTCCTCCATGATAGCTTTGGCCATGGCTATCCATGAAGGTTTCTAGAAGGGCCAAACCCCTCTCTAGACCAAAATGATTTATTGTATGCTTATTATAGTTCTTTTCCTTTTCCCTCTTTACATTAATATAATATAACTGTCTTAACCAATTACACATCATCTACTTGCTACTCCTATATCATTTGGACCTTCCATCAACCTCCCCTCTGCATGTACCTTGTCTCTGACAATGCCTCACTCTTGTAAAGATCATTTTCCATGTATCTATTTCATATCACAACAGAATTAAATATTTAGTAGCAATTTTATTGTCCATTAATAAAAACAAAAACAATTACTTAAATATTCTTTCAAATCTCACTGTTATGCTATTGATCTAAATCATGAATTGGATTACATTCTTGTGCATAAGTCCTTCTTACCTTCCAAATCCCCAAAAAGATGTTAAGCTTTTGTCAAACCTTATTGCATATGTGCTCTCCATCTGTTTCCTATCACAAGAAAGTTGAATGTTTAATAGCAATTTTATCTTTATACAATAAATACAAAATACAATTAATTAAATATTCTTTCAAATCCAATTCAAAATAAATGAATGTGATGCACAGTAGAAATCTGCCCTTTATAAATTTCCTCAGCCATTTCACATTCGATCAAAAGTAATAAACTATAATATATACAGGTATACATGAGATTATGCAGAGCAGTAAAAGTAAAAGCAAACTAATAGAAATCCTTGAACAACTAAATATCTTCTTTTTTTCTCACACAATATCAGCCACCTAAAGGCAAGCCCCCTGATAATAATAACAGGAGGCCTCTTTTCTGGCTCACATCTACACCTCATACTTCAAAGTTACAACATAGCAAAAACATTTGTTGGCATATGTTTTGCAATTGGCATCTACTCTATTAACTTTCCAAAGAATTTTGATAGGGAATGCTGTTATGATTTCAATTTAATTCACTTAACATGGACATCCTTAGATGTCACTGCCATTTCAATTCCATTAGTTGGGCTGCAATCTCTCAGGCTGAAATAAAAAACAAGCTGATATGAGCAGCTGGCACAAAAATGTTTGGTAATAAAAAACACACTTATATGAGTTATTATAGCCACAAAAATGTTCATAGTAGATTGATCAAGAGGGAATAAGAAATGGTAAACCTGCATGACACCATTTCTAAGAGCCTACCCTCAACTACTCATAAGCACAAATCACAAGACCTACATAATCACAAATCACAAGACCTATTGCTTGTCCCCCTGAGAAGACCTTGAGCAACCCTGGGCAAGAGGCGGACGAGGTTATTGCACAGCCTATTACCTTACTGGCTAGTACAGGCAAGAACAAAGCAAAATCCGGAACAGGGCTGCAGTTCAACACGAAGATGCCATGCCAAATTAAGTAACGACCCTTAACATTTACCACCCACCTCACCTGCATTATTTTTTAGGACGCATTATTTTTTAGGACCACGCGAGGATTGAGCTCTAAATTTTCTAGGGCCCTGTGAGGAATGTGTTCTGACTGGCTAGTACAGGCAAGAACAAAGCAAAATCCGGAACAGGGCTGCAGTTCAACACGAAGATGCCATGCCAAATTAAGTAACGACCCTTAACATTTACCACCCACCTCACCTGCATTATTTTTTAGGACGCATTATTTTTTAGGACCACGTGAGGATTGAGCTCTAAATTTTCTAGGGCCCTGTGAGGAATGTGTTCTGAAAACTATAGTGAGGAATGAGCTCTGAATTTTTTTAGGGCCCTCTGAGGAATGTGTTCGGAAAACTATAGGGGTGACCAGGTAAGTCTAACTAGGCATATAATAAATAACAAACTAACGGCCCTTGTTACCACAAGATATTATAACAAACTAGTTCGTTCCCTGCCTTAGGCGTCTATATTTACCTACGTGTGCTGGGCGCACTGCCTTGAAGTAATCAAGGGCGCTGACCCTCAAGCAAGTATTTGTTTCCATAGCTATCCCAACTGGGCTTGTATGAGACTATATCTTTGAAATAGAAGCCTACCAGTGTGGGAGAACGAACGAATCTTGATAAACCCCAATTCTTTTAAAAAGGATTTCATAGATCTAGATTTTACACGATAAACCACCATTTTTTTTAAAAAGGTTTTCATAGATCTAAATTTTATGGGTTCCAGCTAAAACCAAAAACAAAACAAACGCATACTCAAAAATATAACCCTGCTCTATTAAAAATGAACATTATAAAAGAAAATAAGCATGTAACTATCCAATAACATGGAATGAAAAGAAGCCTGGACGATTATCCCAACCCTTAAACACAGTCTTGGATTACAATTATCCCCGACTCTTGGACACAGTCTTAGAAATCCAAGGGATCAGAGATAATGAATTCATTAAATTGAGTCTATCTTTACATGGAGTTTGGAATACAGGGAAAATTTTGATGTATTTAAACTTTAGTCCCTTTTATTTATGAATAAATTGTTAATTAGGAAAGCCATAATTTAAATTCTTACTTTTAATAGCAAAACTCATAGCATGCATTCTACAATTATTAGTTGAATCTGCAATTCTGACTTTGTACTCCATGCCCAAACACAAAGTCACAACAGGGAGTACTAAGAAAACAAATATGCATAATAAAATGTTGGAAACTCACACATAATTCAATTAATTCAGAACTTCCATTACAAAGCCATCCCAAAATATAAATAAAAAATAAGAAGATGCATACCTGTAGGATCCCATGTACTCTTCTCTTCTTTTTAACATCATCCTCCCTCCTAGCCCCAACCAACTAGAGCGAACCTCCTCTCCTTCCTAGCCCCCACCAACTGGAGCCAATTTTCTCTCCCTCTCCAGAGACCGAAAAAAGAAAACAAAAACCAAGCCAAAACAAAAATTCAAAAATAAAAGAAAAACCATAAACTCATGGAAAAAAATATGCACAGGAAAAATTATTGGATTAAGCATGGCCATGCTTGAAAAACGAAACAAGAAAACCAGAAAACAGATGAAATCATTTAACAAATTTAACTCTGAATTTTTCTGCAACCTAAAAGGCCCAGGCATGTCCAATTTCCTGCTCAGCCAACTCACAAACTAAATTCCAGGCACTAGTATGGATCCGAGGATTGTGAAGCTCCACGGTAAAGGCATAATCCAAGAACAGTACCAAGATGTGAAAGCATAATCATGAAAGCGAAGGTGGAAAACTCAAATGCCTCTCTCCTCTCAAATCCCGCGCTCCTCTGTGCATTTATTTCCTGCCATAAGGACAGGATGCCCAACCTCGCCTCGCTTCACCTGCACAACCTCACAAATGCCGCCGGATTATACTAATTATATCCATATCGGATGGGATGGGATGGGGTATCGGATGGGATATTTATGTTTTAGGGTTTTCATTTTATAAGTTTAAAGATTTTGGGATCCCACAAGTTGGTACCAGGTGAGGCGGTTCATCACTCTAATCAAATATATATTTTGAGATGTGGCCGTTGAATTTGAAATCTAAATTTATCAACATCTCTCTCCACTCATTCATATATATATTAATTAATTAATTTTATCATTTTCTCTTGAAAATCAGGTTTTGATATTAATGTTCTAATTTTTTTAATTATTATTATTTTTTGTTTATGAATATGATAAATGTAAAAAGGCTCCTTTATTTATTTTTAAGAATATTACTATGTAAAAAAATATAATGTACCATACAAAAGGGTTGGTTTAATAGAATAGCTTAATGTTATATTGGTGCACTCCATTTTTTTTCTAGAGACTTGCATATACTAGGAATATTTGTTTGCATCATCAAGTTTATCTCCTACTAGTCAATTCCAAATAACTTTTCACTTGCACATTAGTTCATTGCTCTCAATGTGTTTCTTTTACAAATGCTAAAAAATATTATGAGCAAACTAACTTGTTGTCTATCAATATCACTATTGAAAATGCTAACAAGCTCCAATTGATCTAATAAACTAACCATGTTTTAAGAGGCACTTCATACATAACCTTTTTGCCTTTCCTCCCTACCTTTCATCACCTTATCTTTGAAGAGGCCACCTCATTTATCTCACATGCAAATGCAAGAGCACATATAGCCATCTCCAAGCTTACAACATCTCAATTATTTTTGTACAAACTTAGAAGACAAAATATTAGAAAAGGCATACATCCAATACCTACAGCGCTTTCTAGCTATAAATGCCTTTTTTTCCTTCTAATCGTCCATCAATTGCACTACAATACTATTCCTCTCATTTCTTCCATCTTCCACATACTTTTCCATGGAAAGAAGGATAACATGGTGGCCTTTGACTTGAGGCCATGGCATTCCCTAATCACATTGGTAAAAAGAAACATGTTATTAATTCCTACATTGCTCATGGATTGCTAGTTTGTCGTGAAACGTCTATTTTTGTTTCTTTCAAACATAATACTTGTCTCCAATGATTCCAATAGCATCCACACCAATCCCGATTTTATAATTGACACACATTCTCTCTCCTCGGTAGCACTAACAAGCACCATGACTAGATGAGTATTTTCAAAGGGTTTTGTACAAATGTGTAATCTCTATTTTATGTTCTTGAGTTTTTGTTTGGGAGGGTATTCTAACATTCACTCAATGCATTGGAGAAATTTCAACAAACTTTTCATCTTTTCAATAGTCGAGATATAGCACTTGTCCATCAATCTTGCATTTTTTTCACCTACCTACAAAGACTTGTGTCACAACATTCCTCAAACAATATTCATTCAAGGAATAGTGGGAGGATACTAACGGACTCACTATATTTTCTTTCATTTATAGCACACCTCGCCAAGCATACTTGGGAATGATGTTTACATTCCTAATACTCCTGTGTAGGGCTACAAAATATCAACAACAGATTATGATTCATATGACACAAACATTTTCTTCCTTCTCTTGAATCGTGCGCACACTATGACTCTTTGTCGATATTTTCCACATCTCTCTCGAGTGGTTACCTTAGATCTCCACACTCCTATCATTTCTCACGGTCACAAATTTGAAAAAAATAATTTTTCCTGTTATATCAAAGTTTAAATATTCAATGTGTGTTAAAACTAATAAGACCAATAAGCACGACACAGATAAACTATGAACCTTGCACAGACATCGATGATACTCTATTGAACCTCATCACTAAACAAAATGACGTGGCCACAGTGAGAGGTATGCATCATCCTCTCTAAGGATGCCTCTAGTTACTTTTATATGCTAGTGCCTCTTTCCTTAATCTTTGGTGCTTTCGAGTGATGGGTCGAGCCCCCTCTTTACACTCGACAAACTTTAATAAATGGATATAAATTAATATGGATGATTTCGCGGGTGATTAACTACGTGATTAAGTTAATCAAAGGTTGATTACAATGATTAGCATAGATATTTTCGCTCCCAGCCTTTATTACTCGTACCAGCACCGTTGGATGTAGGACATGTGTCCATTCCTCGATAATCACACTCCCGCCTTGGTTAATGACCCATAAACCCTATTCTCCCGGTCATTTGTGCATTGTTCTCTTGGTGTTTTGAGGGTTTTCCTGTCTATTCTTCTAGTGCGATTTCATTGTGGGAATATGTTGCTACTGTTGCTTTTGCTCGGCCTTGACCTGGTTGTATGCTTGGCTCCACCGGTTGATAAGTAACGTTGTTTTGTGCTATCGTTTTTCCCCTCTGGTTCTTCTGCCTCGGCGCTTGATATGCCCTGTTACTCTGTGGAAAATACGCTTGTTTTGGAGGGTTTTTCAGTTTTCTGTATATAGTCTCAGCTGTTCGTTTCGCTTGAATTTAGTGATTGTTCCTCGTCTCAGTTTCTTTAGTTCAACCGCTCTCGAATTTCACTCGTCATGTTGCTCTGTTGCGTTGGCAGGTTCTGGTCTCGGGGGTCTACAGCTTTGGCTTCTTCCACAGAAATGAAAGTAAGTTACTGTCATATGCCATCATCGTTTTCCACTTGTTACACTCTTGACTGACTCGGTTGCTCCATTGTGAGCAGAGGGACCCTTGGGTGACTACAACCTCGGTGTTCTCTCTCTTCACTCGTAAGTCCCAAACCCTAAGCTTCTAGTATTTTGTTTCCTTGATTCTTTCCTTCCTTCCACACAATGGTTACACTCTGTTTTGGTGGATTATAGCAGGTGGGTTCGTTCTGGAGACCCTGGCTTCTACTCTATCGTGTGCTGGCAAAACCCAAGTAGGGTCACTCCTTATTAACTTGGTTTATTTGCTTGCTCCTGTCGTCGCTGGCTTAAAACATGGCTTGGCTAGTTTTAGGCGCATAATCTCTTGTGTGTCCACCATAATGTAATTGTAGTCCCGAGGTTTGCATTATTATAGTTTTTGGGTTGTGGCCATATGGTTTATAGGTTAGGGCTTTTCAACCCGTACTCTATTATGCACTTCTTGGACTTGAACGACATTAATTTCAGTATGGACTCTAATGTATATTTGAGAGAGATTATATGATTAGTTTTTGTGAATAAATGAAAGGGTTCCGTTCTAAGGAAATACCTGTGTTGTTGGTTTCTATCCTTGCTGTATGGAACTTGTGCGTTATCCAAAGATTTCTTTCGCTCGTTTGCTTTAGTTGTTCTCGGACTAACCGTCCACATCTCTATAGTTTCTCTAGTTCTTACACCTAAAATTCTTGCTATGTGTGTATATTTGAGAGAGATTATATGATTACTTTTTGTGAATAAATGAAAGGCTTCCGTTCTAAAGAAATACGTGTGTTGTTGGTTTCTATCCTTGCTGTATGGAACTTGTGCGTTATCCAAAGATTTCTTTCGCTCGTTTGCTTTAGATGGTGTGGGACTAACCGTCCACACCTCTGTAGTTTCTTGAGTTCTTACACTTACAAATTCTTGTTGTTTGTCGTCCTCTTAAGTTAATGCAAATAGAAAAAACATGTATGTTCTGTAGAATAGAAATAAAAGAACTTGCTTTTACTGTGTTAAGCAAGTCAACATAAAAGACTATAGATGGACAGTTGTGGGACGTCAAATATAACTTCCGTGTGCTCGGAGATTTCTATTATTTTTCTCTTTCCAAAAGTCGAACCTGTTACAATGCATTTTGTCTCCTTTTGAATGATTTTGGAAAACAGTTTCTCTTAACTGCTGTTAGTTACATTTGATAGTTTGTTTTCAGTTCTAAAACTGTTTATTTTTTCTACGCTATGATTTGTAAATGATAACATAATAAATAATAATAAAAATTAACTACAAAAGTTCATTTATTTCAACTTTTATCTTCTTAAATACCACTTCTCTAAGAAATTAAAATAATAAAAGAAATGAAATTAAAGTGTTCACTTGAAATTTCCTCATGAGTCCTCTGAGAGACCAAATGACCCTCTATCATGATGATCCCCTTTAGCTAGATGCTCCTGCGTTAGGGTCCCGGGGTAATAAAATGTCATGGCTCCGTTCCATGAGATCCTCGACAGAATAACTTGCTCCCTGTGTCTGTGCCACGTTGAGCCATGAACTGTGCTCGATAGGACGGTTCTTCCACTTGACAAGGTACCGCAGGTACTCCTTCCTGCAAGTTCGCTTGGCCACCTGTGTGTCGAGAATCTTCTCGATCTCATGGGGTTGAGCCGAAGGCATTTTCCTCATCCAAGAACCGCCTTCAACATGGGTGTCTCCTTCTGGCCGTACCACACTGTCATCTTCAGGGTTGGCCACGGGAACACGTGTGCCACGTTGAAAATAAGTGACATGCCTATATCTGGTGGCAGCTGTATTTCATAAGCGTTGGCTGAGAATTTGCGCATAATTTTATAGGGACCTATCTTCTTAAATTTCAGCTTATTATATGCGCCCTTAGGAAACCGTTCTTTGTGTAAGTGTGCAAGGACTTCATCCCCTACATTAAACTACACTTCTCGTCGCTTAAAATCTACCCACTGTTTGTATATCTAATTGTTGTCCTGCAACTTTGATTTCACCTGCTCATGTAGATCATTCATTGCTTTGGCGGAATCTTCCCCATCACCACTTCTCTTTTCCAATTTTCCTAGATCCCGCAACTCATGTACTTTGCAAGGATGCATGACATATAGGATCTGAAATGGACTGTGCCCTGTGCTGTGGTTCCGTGAATCGTTATAAGTGAATTCTTCTTGAGCAAGCGCACGATCCCATAATCGTGAATTTTCGCCAGTCAGGCTCCGTAGCAGGTTCCCCAAACTCATGTTCACTGCTTCCATTTGCCCGTCAGTCTTCAGGTGATATGCAGAGCTGAAATTCAATTGTGTATCCAACTTCTTCCATAGGGTGCGCCAAAAGTGTCCTGTGAATTTCACGTCCCTATTGGAAATAATAGATCTGGGTAAGCCGGGCAATCTGACAATCTCAGTGAAAAGCAGGTGAGCTATGTGAGTGGCATCACTGGTTTTTCTGCAAGGGATGAAATGCACCAATTTCGAAAACTTTTCTACCACCA
>APFE031354551.1:17235-30618 GCA_000404065.3 Pinus taeda | reverse complement strand
AAGATCTAAAGCTTCTCTAAAACTATCAAAAACTCAGGTGAACATTTAAGCTTTTGGAACAATATATGTGCTCTCTAGTTGTCTAAAGACTTTAAAAATACAAATGAATATTGTCATTTGTTGCAATTATTTTTGAAAGTAGAAATGAATTAGTGTTGTTTTCCTCAATTGTGTGTGGCAGTAAGCATTTGTGACTCTTATTTTGGTTGCTAGCTTTGTACATTTGAAATATTTATCCACGATACAAAGATTTGTGCTAAGCTATCCTACTTGTTTATTAATTTTTTATTACACTGATAGGCGTATGCCTATTTTTGTTGCCCTCCTTTGAATGACAATCTGACATCTGTACTAGCGCAGATAACAGTTGGCATAACGGAGTTTCAGACCATGTTGGAGGGCATTACCGCTGAGAACAGTTTGCCTCCGTTAATGGCCACCTTCTGCGCACAAGCAGGTATAGCTTCATGCCCACTACGCTTACAATACGTGCGAACAAGCAGTTGCAACGTTGTGCCCACTACTGCAACAAATCAATGCTCAGAGTTCAGAATTGGCACGATTGATTCTTTCCAGTTCATTATTGATTTTTTTAGTCAAGAATATCGAAATCAACCAAAATTGATCTCTTAAGTTCCAACAATAAGGTGGGAGCAGGGCATTGAGGCAGTGTGTGAACATTTAGAGGATAAAGAGACAAACCTTCAGCTAACCCTTAATGGCTTTAGTGGAGGCGTAAGCAGGTCCTTACCCCATTGGTTCCCAACACTTCTCTCTATCCTCCCAGAAGTTCGTTTAGTCAGAGAAGGCACGAGGCATTTGCAGACAATATGTTCAGGACTGCCACGAATTTACAGGTTTCTAACATAGAAAAAGGTATTAGTTGCAAGCTAAGAGCATCTGTGATGGTCGTTTGGCTTTACTGAAAGCATAGGAAGCAGGGGAACTAATGATATTATATTTAGTTTTTCACTTTCTCTTTTTATGATGACTTGGGCTTTATTTTAGGGTTCATTTCCCCTATTTTTGATGCTACGTTTTTTGTTATGATGTTAATTATAAAGTACAGAGCTTAACCCTAAGCTTTTTCATGCTTGCACTCAATAGCAACTTGATTTCACATATTTAGATCAAAAAGATTGACAAATGCCCTCCTATAGGTATCTCAAATGCCCTGCAAGTACATTCATTCGTTATTGGTTTCATACCTGTGTGTGGACAAGTACATCCAAACCCTCGGCCTCATTATTTCGTGCAATTACTGATATTAAGCTGCTATGTTGAATAACTCATCTATAGAATAATCCAATACTTCTATATCAATATGAATGGATTTTCTCATTTGACCAAATCAAATTTTAGTGATGTTTGATTTTGGATTTGAATTGCATATGCCTCAGTGCTTTATTAAACCCACATTTTCAGTCTGGCTTGGGAGGTTTGATAATAGTTTCTCATATAGATTATATATCTTGTTTAACGAGGGCTCTATTTTCTAAGATTGAAATAAGTTATGTTTTGACTGAAACCTTGAGGGTTTTGACCTTAACTACACTTCTTGTTATGTATGATATTTTACAGCTAATAGAAGGTTTCAAGCTACAACATGGATAAAGAGCATGGTTGGATCTCTAGATATGCCATGTGAGCCATCTGAGGAGTTTTGTCTTTGCTTGAGACGTGGCATCATTTTATGTAATCTTATCAACAAGGTTCAACCAGGAGCAATGTCTAAGGTGGGATACCATTTATGCCCATTGGAATGTTCACATATTTGATGAAACCTGTTATTGTCCTGAAATCCAGCCTTACTTTTTCTACCCTGGTAATTGACTTGGGCTGGTTAGCAGTTCATTGCAAATCATGTTTCATCACTTCCTTTAGAAGGACGACCTTTATCTGCCTATCGATATTTTGAGAACGTAGGAATTTTCTTGTAGTTGCTAAAGAGATGAAGTTGCCTACTTTTGAAGCTTCTCATTAAGAACAGGTGAGCATGCCAATCATGTTGATATTTGTATGGATGTTTGCATTTGAATCTTTGATTTTAACAAGTTTTTGTTCTGCGTCGTGAATCTTATTGTTGCTTTAGGAAGGCTTACAGCAGGGTTCTACAACAAAGATTGTTGACTGTGTATTGGCGCTGAGGGCTTATTATGAATGGAAATAGTGTGGAGGAAATGGCTCTTGGAAATATGTAGGCCCTTTGAGGCCCCCCATGGTTTTGCAAAACACATGAAATTTCCTTTAACACTCAACTCCTTGTGTGCATGTAAGTGACCTTGAAACTCAGCCAAATCCATCAGTTAGAAACATGGACGAGGGAGAAAAACAACTCTTTGACATCTTTCAAACTAAAGGTTCAATTAATGTGTGGTTATTGAGTTTATTTCATGCTCTGAAGTTTTAGAAACTATTCATGCTTAATTAAAAATTCTTTGCATCCTTAACGACATGCTATGGTTGACAGACGTAATGGGAGCTTTATTAAAGCGGTTTGCTGAAGAAATGACATATGACAAGGAAAATGTTGATCAGAACCTTGTTGAAGCCATACAAACTGCTACACTGGTATGCAAATATCATACCTATTCTTTTGCACTAATCCTACTCGACTAAGCACAAAACATTCTAAATGCAAAATGTGCTTCAAAACCCTATTCTTGTTCAGTCATACATATTAGATATGAAAATTTTCTCTAAGCACACTTAACACTAGGTCCTCAAGAGTTCATGCTTTTAACTTTTTGTTGTCGTGCAGTAGGGCTAGATGCAAGCATTCATGAATCTTATAATTGCAATTTTTGCGGAGAATAGACAAGATAAATTTTCCCTGGTGAGCATCAATTGTCCTTGACGCAAAATGAAATACAAATTATCTCATTGCACAATATCCATAGGTTTCATGAGTAATACCTATTATGTAGATACCTCAATAGGGAAATGACTTAACAGTGAACACATCGCTTGAAGTAAAAAAGAATAAACCAATGTTCCACCAAGGTTCCGAGATGAGGGGGCGAGGGAGCGAGGATACATGGGAGCGGTCTATGCAAAATCTCCCCAACAATTTTTAGGAAACGTGGGGGGATGTCAGGGTCTTAAAAACTTATAAATATAAAATACAATTTGTAAATTGAGTCCACTATGACAATTGGGTTTGAATTGAAAAGCTGCAAAGCATGATCATTGATATGAATATCATTATCTAATATCATATAAATTTAAAATTGTAATTTATAATCATACATCATACATTATGATTAAAGTTTAAACCATATTGATGTTCCACTTCCTATTATGAACATTGAATACTGAACAATGAATATTGACATAAACTTATAAAAGTCAAGTCTGATACATCATACATCAAGAGTCAAGTTTTATAGAATTACAAAAGACTAAAGTCAAGTCTGATACATCAAGAGTCAAAATTTTATAGAGTCAGAATAACATAAGAACATCAACATATCAAAAGATAAATGAGAATAATTTTGCTCAAGCCTCAAGGTAATGCCCCGCTAGTTTCTGCATCCAACTGCTGCATGAATAAATTAGGATCAACCATATCACCATCTGAATTTGAATCGCTAGCATTCTCAAACATGCTAAGTGGTACACCAACCAACCCCATTTGTCTCTCATCAAGTCTCTCCTCCATATCTACCTGTGCATCATCCTCCAGATCAACATCCCATCGTGTTGTTGGTCCCTTCAAATACTCAGGTGTCTTCCTATGCTCAAGACGTAGGACACTGTGCACAACAACTAACTTCTTCGCTCTTTTATAGGTAAGCTTGTTCCTCTTGATAGAGTGGATGAAGCTATATCTGGACCAATTCTTCTCTGTTGTAGAGGAACTAGGAATGTCTTGCGAATGGAGTGAGGGGCCAGGGCGAATAATGAATTAAATTTATAAAAAAACGAATTGAAACCCTAAAGTATTAAAACTAATGTTGAGTTTTAATTATAAACAAAAGTTTATTTAAAAAAATCAGGCCCCTCGACTCCCTTCTTGTCCCCAAGTCCCCTGAGTGCGGGGGAGCTAGGAAACTATACCCCTGGGGGGGGACAAGTCCCCGTGGAACACTGGAATAAACCATAAATACATATGCTATAGAGATTCCATCAGAATATGCTGATTTTCACTCAATCTTCTCTTTGTTTGTGTTTAAGATGAGAATGAGAAGTTCTGTTGTCCAGTTTGATGGCAATTTTCATCTTATGCTAACTATAAATTGCTTTGAAGATTCAGAAAAGCCAGGATCAAGACAATTATTTCCTTTAGGATTCTCCAGACGAGAAAAATGGTGACTGTAGTCAGGATCCAAAACCTTTGCATATTAGTCAGGAACATCAAATGCGTTTGGAAGCACAAAGAAAAGAAGTCAAGGTGAGTAATATTTTAACTTTTCACTAAACATAATAAAATTTTTATGCTGTGGAGGCAATGCTGTGGAGGCAAATCAGAAATGTAAACAAATGTACTGCAGCACGAAATAAATTCAGTTGCCATTTGATTCAGTATAATGAGGACTATTGTTTGATGAAGAATTCCATGTGATATGTATAACATTTTTTTGCCACTCTAGGAAGATTATCCTACCATGTTTGCATTGTCTCTGTTTCCATGATGATGAGATAACCAGCGTAGCTTAAAGCCTGATTACTAGTATCTCTTTTTGCCTCATCCCAACATGTTCCTGCTGTCCTAGAGTAGGCTAGTAGAAAACATGTTAAAGAGTTATTTCTTACACGTGCAGATACAGAGTATGCAATCAGGGGGCACCAGTTTCTCTAAATATGCAATCGGAGATCACAATTTTTTCTGATTCTGTTTGAAATAATGAAACTAAATCATACGAATACTGCTTTTGCTGTACTAAAGCAAACTCGTTAATCATTTTGTGATCCATGACTGTCTCATTATTGATTACCATCTTTTAGAAACTTCACAATGCTCATTTTATTAAACAGTGGATATGATTTTCAGGATATAAGAGACATTACTTAGAGCACGGGAAGATGTACAAGTGTTACAGCCAGAGTGGTGAAGGGATTTTGAATTGTTTGGTAAGTTAAAGCCAAACACTTCTACACCTCGACATTTATTGGAGGATTATTAATTTCTTTAATGTTCGAACTTTGTAAGCTATACGTTTGTTTTGTTGTTGTTGTGTATTGCTAACTGAGTAAGCTATCATAAGGAATGACACTGACTTCTTTCTCTCTAAAACATTATTTTTACAGATAACCAGGTCACAGGAATTTCTAATGCTGCCAGTGGATATCAGAGTAAAAAACAACATCCTTTAAACGTCCTTTATAATAGCCTTAAAGACCTCAGAGGTGTTTGTCCTGCAATTATTGCCAGAATGGATGCCATAGTTATATTATGACAATTACAGTAATCTCTAATTATAGTTACTTTTTTGTTGGGGCTCAGGATGCATAAGGGTATATTGCAGAATCAAACCCCATTTTGGAGGTCAATCTGATGCCCACGGTGCAGTGGAATTTATTGGGGAAGATGGATCCCTCGTCAATACATCCAAGATGGGCAAAAATGTACAGAGGATATTCAACGTTAATAAGGTTTTTGGGCCATCGGGCCATCTCTAACACAAGGTACTGATTAAAGAGTCTTTTGACTTCGTATTCTGAGATAATTTGCATACAATTACTAACTTGTTTTTAATTTGCATACAATTACTAACTTGTTTTTTCCATAAATTGGCAGAGGAAATTTACATGAATACACAGCCATTGATCTGATCTGTAATCCAAAATGGGCAAAGATGTACAGAGGATATCCAATTTTAATAAGGTTTTTGGGCCATCTGAGGTACTGATTAAAGAGTCATTTGGCCTCGTCTTCTAACATAATTTGTATGAAATTACTAGCTTGTTTTTGTCTGTTGTTAGAGGAAATTCACATGGATACACAGCCATTAATCTGATCAAACAGGATATGGAAAGACCCACACCATGGTGAGTATATTTCTTCTAAGGATTTTGTTCTAAAAATTTGATGGTTTCGCAAAAGTATATATCTAAAATGGCTTAGCTGAGAAAGCAACTTCTGGTTTATTACTTGCAATATGCACCAACACTTTTCTTCTTGTAATTTAATTATTATATTGGTTTGCAGGGTAAAGGCTACTTGTGAAGAATTGGATTAAAATATAGAACAGTGAGAAGCGTTGTGGCATGATATCTGTAAATTCAAGGTCACTATCACAACGTGTTCATTTCAGGATGAACTCGAATCCCTTATTGAATTCAAAATATGAATTATGGAATTCAAAATATGAAAGTACTTAATGTGATTAAGTTAAAGAAAAAAACAGAGTTACCTCTAGCAAAACCCAAAGGGATATCAATCTTTATTTTGCTAACAAAGGGTGGTTCTTTTTACTTAATATTTTCGCATATGGAAAACAGATTTCACATATGGAAAACAGAGTTACCTCCAGCAAAACCCAAAGGGATGTCAATCTTTATTCTGCTAACAAAGGGTGGTTTCTTTTGCTTATATTTTGGTCTAACAAAGGACAATATTTTCACATACGGAAAACACTGTCCACCATATATATTTCTGCAATAAAACACTACGTCCAGAAATAGGTGGAAATGACTTGAATATGTCATCATAATTTCATAATTGGAGCTAGCAATGTGTTTAATGTATTTTTAATTTGTATATTAACATTATATACAGTTGTTATTAATTTTTTTAATTGGAGCAACGTGTTTATGTATTTTTAATTTGAATATTATTGTATATACATTTATTATTGATTTTCATTTAAAATTTTAATTCAATGAGTTAGTATATGAATTTAGATTTTCATTTAAATTTTTTTAACTCATCGTTTAACTCAATGAGTTAGTATAGAGTTAGTATATGAATTTAGATTTGTGTAATTAAAACGATTTTCCAATTTTAATGAGTCAGTATATGAATTTAGATTTGTGTAATGAAAATGATTTTTCAATTTTAAGATCTTATCTTAAGATAAGATTGAGATTGATTGATGGGTTGGTAAAGTAATGATTTTTGATATGGATAGTTTAGATTTGTGTAATTAAAACTATTTTTCAATTTTTAACTCAATGAGTTAGTATATGAATATAGATTTGTGTAACTAAAACAATTTTTCAATTTTAATAATGAATTAGCATATGAATTTAGATATTGAGATTGATTGATGGGTTGGTAAATTAATGATTTTTGATATGGTTGGTTTAGATTTGTGTAATTAAAACGATTTTTGAATTTTTAACTCAATGAGTTAGTATATGAATATAGATTTGTGTAATTAAAATGATTTTTCAATTTTAATAATGAGTTAGCATATGAATTTAGATTTGTGTAATTAAAATGATTTTTCAATTTTAAGATCTTAAGTTAAGATAAGATTGAGATTGATTGATGGGTTGGTAAATTAATGATTTTTTATATGGTTGGTTTAGATTTGTGTAATTAAAACCATTTTTCAATTTTAATGAGTTAGTATATGAATTTAGATTTGTGTAATTAAAATGATTTTTCAATTTTAAGATCTTAAGTTAAGATAAGATGGATTGATGGATTGGTAAATTAATGATTTTTGATATGGTTGGTAGATAAATTAATTGATGTGACTTGTAAATTGTGATTATCTACTTTTAGAGATTTAAGATATTTCAATTTATTTTTTTTTGATAAACTTTATTTTGAAATGGTTTAGTTTTTGCCTTAAATTATCATATAATTGATTTATGGATGGCATTATCTTTGGGCGATTGAAATTTTGGGTATTATGGGTGTTATGAATGAATGCATTGTGTTCTCTTATCTTTGTGATTAAATATATCACAAATTCCACATGATAAAGTGAGATTTAATATATCACTAATTTCACATGATAAATTGTACGAGAGATTTTGGTTATTTTGAATGAATGCCTTTGCTTTGGATGGGAAAGTGCACATGTTAAATTGAATGACGTATGCATAACGCTATCTTCTCTTTTGGTTTCACAATTTTTTTTTTTAGATTGTGATCAAAATTTTTATGAATGAGTGTTTTTGCTTTGGATTAAAAAGTCCCTATGATAAACTATGTTTTGAAATGATTTTATTTGTCTCTCTAAAATTTATAGGTAGTTGTACCCTCTAAAATGCACTGTGATTAGAGTGTTATGAATGAATACATTTGTTTTAAAGTGGAAAGTGATTGCATCTGACAATTGAATCAAATTGTACATAAAAACTATAGACATTATCTTGAATTGTAGATTACAATGTAGTTAAAATTGAGGTTCAGTTCAAGAAAAAAACCTTAAAAATATGAATATAAATTGTAGTTAAATCAATCTAGTACAAATTATCTCCCAAATTTAAATTACAATGAAATGATTTTGTTTTTCCACAATAGAGATCATTTTTAAATTATAATGAAATTAAATGAAAACTTTTTCTATATTATTGATCCATATTTAAATTACAATGAAATAATGTTTTTTTCTTCCATAATACAGATTCAACTTTTAAATTATAATGAAATGAAATGAAAAATTTTTCTACAATATTGATCCATATTTAAATTACAATTAAATAATACTTTTTTTCTTCCACAATCAACTTTACAAACTTAGGGAGCATTTTTTAAGGAGATGAAATGCGAAGAGAAGTTTAATATTTTTTTGAGGGATAAGATAACCTATTCTTTGCATCATTTTTGTCTCAGCGAGTTTAAGGTTTATTCTAACCAACAGAAAATCCGTCTTAAGCTACTCATTTGTTCTACCAATAATAAATCCATACTAAGTTGTTCCAATTTAAAGTACAATAAATTCATAATCCATCTTAACCTTACAAAGAGCAAAGTCTAAAAAGTAAAATTTTCAAATTTCAACATTTTTTATTCTTTAAATGGTTGAACATTTATTAAAATGACAAAAATTGTTAACAAAGTTGAGATATAATAATACATAGTGCTGAAACCAATAATTCATTGACGAAACAAAAAAACAAGCTTTTCATTAATAAGTGTGTAAATTAATATTTTAAGAATGAAAATGTGTCTTAATTATTTTTGAAAGGATCCTTTCATCTTAAATAGATGGTCGAACTAATTTTTTATTCATTTAAAAATATTAACATGTCCCTTCGAGTTGTTGAGATAATACAATAAACAAACACTCACATTGCTTCTCTCATTACCGCATTAAGCCTTACCTCTTTTATCTCTGTAAATTTGTTCCAACATAAACATTAGAAATATACACCTTTCTTTAGAAGAAAGGAAAGGTTTGAAGTTGTAGGAAGGAAGCGGAGCAACCAAATGGATTCACACTAGAGAGTCACAAGCACCATATCTATATTGTCAAAAGCGTTGTTCTACGCTATGGTAGGATTAGGAATAAAAAAATCACAAGCGCTACGCGCACTGGAGCCCTAGATTGGGCACCCTCAACCTTACACCACTTGGTAGGGCCCAAATGTCTTAAATATGACAGCTAGAAAGGCTTAGATCTGCTGGCCAAGATCACCTAGATCAGATGACCAAGATCTAACAAATCTCATGGGCATGATTTCTTAGATCAGACAGCCGGAAAGATACAGATTTTATGGCCAAAATTTTCCAAATCGGACGACCAACATCTACCAGATTTGATGGTTGTGATTGCTCAATTGGACAACCAAGATCTACCATATTTGATGACCACAATTGCGCAGATTGGATGGCCAAAATGTCTATGATCTGATGGTTACAATTTCTCAATTGTACAACCAAGATTGCCTAGATCTAACGACCACGATTTACCAGATCAAATGGCTAAGATTTGCTAGATCTGATGGTTGTGATTTCTTAAATTGTACGACCAAGATCTACCAAATCTGATGGCCACGATTGCCCAGATCAAATGGCTAGAATGGGCCAAATTTGATGGCTATAATTTTTCAAAGCAACCAAGGTCTATGAGATCTTATGTCTGTGATTGTTCAAATTGGACGACCAAGATCTACTAAATTTAACGACCATGATTGCTCAGATCAGATGACTATAATGGCCCATACCAGACGACTATAATGGCCCAAATTTGATGGCTATAACTTCTCAAATCAGATGGCCAAGATCTACTAAATATGACACTGTGATTAATCAAATTGGATGGCCAAGATCTACTAGATCTTATGTCTGCAATTGCTCAAATTGGACGACCAAGATCTACTAGATCCGACGACCATGATTGTCCAGATTAGATGACTATAGTGGCTGTGATTAATCAAATTGGATGGCCAAGATCTACTAGATCTTATGTCTGCAATTGCTCAAATTGGACGACCAAGATCTACTAGATCCGACGACCATGATTGTCCAGATTAGATGACTATAGTGGCCCAGATCTGATGGTTATGATTTCTCAAATCAGATAGCCAAGATCTACCAGATATGACAACTGTGATTGGTCAAATTGGATGGCCAAGATATACCAACGCTGATAACCATGATTGCCCAGATCTGCGACCATGATTTACTAGATCATATAGCCAAGATCTATCATATCTAACGACTATGACTAGTCATATTTGACGGCCATGATTGTGCAAATCAGACAACCAGAATGGACCAAATATAACGACTACAACCGCTCAAATTGGATGGCCAAGATCTCTCAGAGCTAACGACCATGATTTGTCATATTTGATGGTTATGATCGCTCAAATTGGATGGCTAAGATCTACGAGATCTGATGGCTAGAATGGCCCAGATATGACGAATGCAATTTCTCAAATCGTACAACCAAGATCACCCAAATCTAATGACGACACTTTGCTAGATTAGACGACCAAGATTTTTTAGATGTGATGGTCCAGATTGCTTTGATCGAACGACTAAGATTGTCCATATCAGACAACTAAATGTTGAAAAGTGTGCAACAAGAAATGCTTGTTGAGAATGCAACAAGATGATGGAGCTTAGTGGAAAGGAGTCGCCTTCACTAAGTGGTCCCGCAGGCAAGTTTTGGCGCAGTCTATTTTTAGACATATGGATCATGGTCTATGAGTTGCAGGATGTTGTTTATGGATGATTGGTCATGTTGGGAAAAATAGATGGACTTCTATTTTTTGGATCACAGTGGTGTGATAAGAGTCTATTTTTAGACTGTCAGGTAAAAATAAAAACAATCAAATATTATTAGCCCTTAGTAATATTTGGACTATAAACATTATCTTATTCTCTTGGAGCATTTCAGTTCGACCTACAGATGTGGCACATGCAATTGCATGAAGGAAATACGTGGTTATTATGGGTTACTTGAGCTATTGCATCGAGGACTTCAGTTAGGACTTCAATGATTGAGTTCTGTGGAGTTGGATCAGGAGTTGATGGAATTGTGTTCAGTTTGACTTAGCTGAACTAGTTGTATTTAGTCTAACTGACCAATAGACTAAGTGATGAGTTGTGTGAATTAGTTATTAATTAATTCACTAATTATTAAATCATAATACAACTGAAAAATACATCAGTTAACTCAGTGCATGGACAGTTTAGTGGAGACAAGTGTTAGAGGTAAGTGAAAGGGTGAGTTGTGACTATCAGTTGTGCATGAGATTTGCACATGCAATGGATTGAGTAATGAAAATGAGGCCAAGGGAAATTGTAGCTTGTGCTCACGTTATTTTTCCAAGTAGATACGAGTATGCTTGAGCCATTATCATTCATTCTCATGCAGGTATTGTGCAATGGAGGCAGGCAAGCAATGGAGGAGATTTGGAGATCAGATCTGAGTTGTATTGTGTGTAACAGGTGGAGATAGTATTGAGTACTTGTGAGAAGTATTGTACTATGTATTGTTACATGTTCTCAATCAATATAATATACAGATAGTTGGGGTTTTTAGCGAGATGCTTTCCCCGGGAAAATATTGTGTTGATATGTGTGATTGATGCTTCTATGTGCGCATGTTATTGTTTATGCTTCTGTAAATTCACGATCAATGTAGAGGAGGTTATGTATTATGCATGTATTCTGCAATAGTGTATAATTGGGATAATCTCTGTGAATATGTGTCATATTATTTAAAATTTTTACACTAACATCGCCCAGATCTGACAACCACTATTTCTCAGATTTGACAGTGGGTATTGCTTTGATCGAATGGCTAAGATTGTCTTGATCAGACAACCAAGATCACCCAAATTTGACGGCCACGATCTCTTAGATCTGACAGTTGAGATCACTCTGATCAAATGACTTAGATTTTCTAGATCTGAGGGCCAAGATCGCCTATATCTAAGGGCTACAATTTACCAGATCATATGGCTTCAATTTGTCATTTGACGGTCACAATCACTTTGATTGAATGGTCGAGATTGTCCAGATCAAAAGGTCAAGATAGTTTTGATCGAATGACTGAGATTGTCCATATGGGAGGACCAATATCAAACTGGATGGCCACGATTTCTCATATTTGATAGTCAAGGTTGCTTTAATTGAATGACCAAGATTGACCAGATTGGATGACCAAATTTTCTTGGAGCTAGAGCCCTTTATCTAGGTAGTGGATCTTGCACCACTTGTTAGTAGGTTGACATGTGATGTGTATAAGCTAGTTGACAAATGACATCCCTAGAGTTGTAGATCACTTGTTGAAGGTTCGGTCTTCATAATGACATGTAGTTATGACTGATGTAAATGATGTAATAAAGAGAACAAAATTATTATTGTAAACTTGCTTTGTGGGTTTCATGAGCAAGTGATTTTAGAATAATACGATTTGTCATTTAGAGTCTAGAATTAATGTCATGTATGAAGAGCTCTTCTTGAGTCTACGTTTAATGCATACAAGTATATAGAAATGTCTAAAAGCCCCCCAAAGGAAATCGCAACCCCTCTTGAAGAAATCAACCTCCAAACAAGGTAAAAAGTAGTCATGTAGGCTCATATAAGGAGACACAACGGTTCACTGTCATGTCAGCTTCATATGTGGGTCGAACTACTATAAATATCTAGTTAGGGTTTGCGCAAAAGAACAGGGTACATAACTTGGATCCTCTGCAATTTTCGGATGGGTACAGTCCTGAGATTTTCGCATCACAGTTCAGATTTTTAGATGGACAACATCTTTGTGTTTTTTTCGGAAGGGTACCACAGGGATGAAGTCTCAGCATCCTCATAATCACGATGATCACAATCTCGACATTGTTGTGATGATGAAGATCTCAGTGCAGGGGGAGGACATAGTCACAGTCTCGACATAGTTGAGATGAGAAGGATCACATTGATCCCACAGTAATACATTCTCGACATACTAGACACGATCATGATCTCGGCATTGTGGTTATCATGGTCTCGGTCATAGTCTTGATGAAGATCTTGGTGCAACT
>APFE031354547.1:2918-23323 GCA_000404065.3 Pinus taeda | reverse complement strand
ACTTCCTTCATCTGTTGTTTTCATTTTTGTTATATGTGGCACGTGTGTTGAATTTGATTAAATTCAGATGATCAAAAAGAGAACTAAAACTACATTGGTAAAACCTCTAACATGCTCTGCCACCATTGGTCTATTGGCAACTGGTGTCTTTGTAGTTTTATCAATATTTCATCAGCTTCAGTATACCTGTAGAAATTGGGCTGGACTTCAAAAAGATGTGTTATTTCATGCTCAATATAGAACAGATTTTCCAACTTGTCATATAAGCTCTGTCCAGAGGGAGGTGCTATGTCTTCTGAAGTGCTTGATGACGCTGTGATCTGATTGGCAACATATGTATTCACCCTGTGAGCATATTGTTCATGTGTCAACAGTCTCTGATTACTGGTTAACAAACTGGGTAGACCCTTTTGCTACAAGACTGTAAAATTTTCTGTAAAATCATTTATTTCTATTTGCATTTCTTGACACTTTCTCTCTAGATTTTGTATAAAATTCCTCATGGTTAGCATCTTTTTAACTATCAAAATGGTACATCTTCTGTCCCTGATATCTAGAGCTTCTATTTGTTCTTTGGTATGAGTATTCAAAAAATGAATTAGCTTATTGGCCTATTCGGGCATGTTTCCCAATAATGATCTAGCCTTTTGAATCCCTACTTGGGCCATTTCTATCAGTTCAATTTTCTCATGAATCGTCTATATTGATCTCCATTGATCAGTGATGGACTGGCCAATTTTAGTCCACAAAATTGTTTTGATTTCTGATAGAGGTATACGAAGAGTAAGATCTTTCTCCAAGGATTTTACCTTATTTTCCAAGGCCTTTACCTCTCTGTTTTTTCTGCCACAATTATTTTATATTTATCATAACTTACCTCTAACTTGGCCAGTTTTTCTTTGGCTTCCTTTAGCTCTGCCATTTGGAGTTCTAATTCTTTTATTGCTTTCATCATCTCTTCCATGCTCATGCTGGTATCTGGGGCTATTGTTGTTGCTGCTGAAGTATCTGTGGCTGATGTACCTATTTCTAGGACAGTGGGAGGTACTGCTATTGTGGTTGTAGGAGAAGCAATTGTGCTTGTGGGAGTTGTTTCTGGTGGCTGGGAGGTCGACAATTCCTGCTTCTCTTTCATTTCTTTCTCCAATGCCTGCTCTATTTCTGCTGATCTCTCATTCATCCTCATCAATAAACCCATCATGTCCTCCTTTTCTTTCTGCTGTGCAACTTCTGTGGTTTGTGGATGCATTGTAATTGGCAGCTTTGATTGCTTTTTGAGGGCTGCAATGTCCTCCTCCTTCTTCTTTATTAGTTCTTTGATGCCTTTTACATCCTTGGGATCATGTCCCAGCTCAATGATAATTTCTTCCAAGGACTTAATCCTGTTATCCTTGGCTAAGGAGGAAGCTTTTTCCAATTCTAATTGGGTAGAGGTATTGTGCAATGAATTCTGCAATTTGTGAGCTAATAATGCCTTGTTTGCCAAGGTGGAGTACATAATTTCTCCAGTTTGTTTATGTAATTCAATCTGGTCCATTGGATGGATGTCTTTAGAGAGAACTTCCAGATTGGTCCTGATATAGTCAGTAGCTGACTGTGGTTGCTACATTGTGGGCTTGAAGTGACTAAGGGTCATTTTTCCTTCTTGCATATCGTATGTTGCCATTAACCTTTGTTGATTTGTGGGAGCCATTCTCGGCAATTGATTATAAATTTGGATCCTTATTGGCTCATTTCTTACCTTTATTTCAGTAAATTCTCTCTTAATATCCAAGCCTTGCTTTCTTTGTTGCTTGCTATGTGGCTTAGTAGATGAGACTTCCACATTTTGTTGTCCCTCTAGCTCTTGCTGGTATGAGCTAGCTGATGTGTCCATCATTGGAGGAGTTTTCTGTTCAGTACTTCCCTCACCTCTCAGGATACCTGTTGTCTCCTCCAAAAGTTCCTCTTCAGAGTAATGATTTAACCTTTGCCTCTTTTCCCCTTGTTGTTCTGCTAATCCACTTACAAGTGTGTCTTCTTGCCTGTCTCTTTTCTTGCCTCTTCCCTCATTTAGGGGAGTTTGTATACAGGGATTTCAGGCATCCCTGTCTATGTTGAGGGACCTTTCCCTTGGCTTTGTTCCTTTGATGTATCTGGCTGGTCTGTCATTGTTTCCTGCTCTGAATCTATTACCTGCTTGCCCTTAGCTGACCCTGTGCTGGTGTTTTGTGATGGTTGCTGAGAAGTCCCAGCAAAAGATGTGTCACCTCCTATGTGCTGAGGCAGCTCGAAAGATACCTATCCAAAAGAGTCCAGGTCAAGCATTTTTTCAAGTTCTTTCATATCTCTTTCCAATCTCTCTTACTCAATAATTCCCTCAACTAATGTGCCCTCTAACCATTCTTGTTGATTAACATATTGCTGGATTTCATGGATTTTACAATGAACATACGTTGGCAGCTTATTTTTCACTTTCCTATAACTTATGAAATGAATGGGGTCATATGGTGCCCAATAAAAAATCTTTTTCAGCTTAAGTTGGTGCCCTAAAATATTGTCAGACTCTTGCCAGGCTTCCCTTTTATTGAAGGTGAAAGGACCCAATTGATTTATTATTTTGAGTTGTGCCTTTTTCTTAGCCTCACAAAAATGGATTAAGTCTGCTTGGATAAACTGCCTGAAGTATTCCAGTGCAAATAGTCTCATTAGCACATATTTTGGCAATTTGTAGGGGCACAACTCATAGCCATATATTCTAATTTCAGTGTGATTCTGGTAAAAGTACCAGTCACCTATGTTGTAGTTCTTAGAGAGCTGTAAAATTTTTTGCATTTCGCCAGAAAGTCTAGCAGGAGGAGTTGTCATCAATAAAGAGGAGGTTGGATGTATGAATAAATCAACAAACTCAAAGTAGGTGTAAGGGGACTCATACACATGGTGGAAGACTGAGGTCTAGAATATCATAGACCTTCTTTCTCCTTTAGAATCTAGTTTTCTAATGGGAATATGAAAACTATCTAGTTGATAGTAAAGAAACAGATGATATATGTATGATGTATATTTGAAAACTCCCTCCCTGTCCATGCTCATGAATTTCTCATGCATCTTATTAGAAATGAATGTGGCATAATCATATTTGATAGTAGGTGGCTGTCCTGGAGTGAATATTGATAAAAGAACCAGAGAAGTTTCATCAACATATTCACTAGTTTTCTATCCCAAGATGTAGGCTATCATGTCAAGAAGGAATTTTCTTGCTTCGGTAAACCAAGAGTCTAGATAAGGAGGAGGTTGTTGAGGTTGACAATCTGGCTTCATAAACAACTGGGCTATTCTGGTTATCTCTAAGCTTGGTAGTTTGGCACCTTGATCAAGTAAGAATTCCATGGAAAGAGGAGTCAAAGGCCCAGTTGGCTTAAAATGCATCATCTCATTTATAGATTCAGGGGTGATATAAAAATATAACTATTCTAGAAGGAGACATCACTGCCCTTTGAGTGGGCTCATAATTGGCATGACATTGGTGAATGAGGTCAGGGAAAACATTGACACAAGGGAGGTAGTACATGGGCATATTGGACTCCCAAAGTCCAAAGATATCAGTTTTGTTTCTATAGTTGTTCCTGATCTCACAGAAGGCCTGGAGATGAGATTTATCCAGTTAAATCCTTGATTTGAAAATCCCCGTCAGCTAGGGGTAACCAGTCAAGTTCTTTATGTGGAGCATTGAGAAGGGCAACATTGAGGGCCACTGCAGCAGGGGCCTCCATTTTGCTAAATTGTCGGTGATATTTAGTTTAAATTTGGGTCTGTGCAACAATAGTAAATAAAACAAGAGCTGTGGGGCCTTTCTTAGGGAACTGCAGACCGAATTCAACTCAGAATTTACTTACTAGGTAAAGAATTGTAGTAAACAACAAAGCTTGCAGAGTTTTTTAGCAGATAATGGATAGAAGTAGTTCAGGGTCGTTTTCCTTCGGTATTTGCAAGCTAAAGTGAACTTCAAGTTTAACTCAATGGGAGAAATTTGCAGCGGGAGACGAAATTTGCTGGATTTTTTGGTAAAATTGGGCAAAAACAGTGATAATGGCACGCTTTTTGGAAGTAGTTTTAATGTTTCAAGCCTAAATTTGGGTGTTTTCTGGAAAATTTTACAGAGGAAAGCTAAAAACAGAGGGTTCGGGAACAATATTTTGGTAAGTACCTGCATTTATCGGCTCATTGTGTGAATTGCAGGTTGTTGGACAAGCTAGAAGACCGAGTTGCAAGTTGGATTTGGCTGGGTGGCGAACTGTGTGGTTGAATAGTGTTTTGGACGTAAAAACGCATGCAATGGTCATGTAGAGAAAATAGAACAAAATGAATGAAAATGACGTCTTCATGGTGTTTTTAACAAAAAATCGAGTTTGGCGGGCTTTTTAGCGTTTTGGTCGCGTGACGTCAGCATCATGTAGAATTTTTCGTGTAGAAGGTGATGTGGCACTAACATGGCGATGACGAGGATACAATGTGGTGTACAACGCGGTGGCGATGAGGGGTGACGTCAGCAGATGACGTAGTCATGACGTCAGCGGGGAGTGGGCGGTAAGTGGGATTTCTTGCACCGCTTTTGGGCAAAGGTTGTATTGGGCGGAGGGGTCGTGATAGTGCGGGACGGGCGATGACAACTATACGGCGGAAAAACCGCCATTTTCCCAGAAGGTAAATACCAGCGATCAAAGTGGTCATGATATGGCTGCGGAAAGTCCGATCTGAGGGTCCCGATCTAACGGTGGACGAGACGAGGAGTTAGCGAAGGTGTAAGGTGCAGGTCGCATGTTAAATTAACCACTTTTTCAAAGGTTTAGGGATTGCTTTATTGTTTATGTGGGTGGCCTTTGGTTATTTGTTTAACCAAATGTTGAAAAAATTCTGATGGAGCACGTGGAGGATTCTTATAGGTCTAGGGTGAACTTATAATTTCCGACAAACTATATGTTGATATTACAACCAGGGCGGGATATTAGAGTGTTTTGGGGTTTTTTATATGTTTTATGTAATATGGGAATAGGGGGAAATATAAGGGTTTATACAATAAGGTTAGTGTGTTAATATGAAAAATATGTTTAAATAAATAAGCGCCAAGTCAAAAGTGAAAACTTAGGCTTAGGGAGATGAAAGGATACCAAGCTATGAAGTTTGGGAAACTTGGCATAATCGAATAAAAGCATTTTACACAAGAAATGTGGCTTCCTTTGCCTAAGTAGAAACACAGTTTCACTTAATCTTTTTCATGGAATGAAGTGAACTAGGAGCACTGAATAGATCCCAGTGTCCTTGGAGGGAGGTTAGTGAGTGATTGATGGGAGGGGAATGAGGGAATTTAGTCATGCTTCATCTGTTTTGTTACCACATAATTGCCATGGTGTTTATGATAGTGATGAGATGAATCACCTTTGAAAGGATTATTCATGAACCTGCTTATGCAACATCAAAACTACCTACCCATCCTATTGTTCCTAACATTTTTTCTTCCTTTTTCCCTTGGGTGCATTTGAACTAGCAACCCCCGATTCTCTTCTTTTCTTTTAACTGCGCTCCTATCTAAGCCTACCCTTATCTCTTCCAAGGGTTCAGATTTAGCTTTTGAGACCCTTTGCTTCTCTACCTAGCCATTTGTCTGCCAAGATTGAGCTATTTGGCCATCCATCAACTGTAACAAAAATCAACTGGCTGCAGATGATGAAATTCTTCAAAAATGGAACAGTAGTGGCATTTTGGACGAGCACACTTTCCTGGTCTTTTCTTTGGGGTTCATTTCTTTCATTTTTTCTTTTGACCATCTTATTTTTCTTGCCCTTTGATTTTTCTTTTAGGACATACCCTCTTTTCATTTTTTAATTTTTAATTTTTTTTCTTGAATATGGAACACCTTTGCAACAGTCAAAGGTTTGAACATATTAGGCCTTATCAATGTCAATCATGAAAAATGACACCTATTGGTATAGGAACCTAATAGTGGCTCCACCTGGGGATGGATTTTCCTGGTGAAAAGTCAAGAACATTAGGTCAGATGGCCTTATATTCAATTCTTGTTGTTTTATGAAATTTTTCCTTTGCTTCCAACAAAGTTGTACCTCGGCAATATCTCTGTATTTCTCATGAACTCATTCAAATAATTGCAGCTCTGTTTTGGATACTTTTTGTTCCCATATTTATAGCTCCCAAGTTTCCTTTTTCCAATCCTTGATGGACTAAAAGGTGACACAAAAATGTGGGGCAGTTCTTTGACTTTTCCTCAAAATTTGCTGCATATTCCTTTCTATCTTATTGCTGTAATAAACTGCAGAAAGTAAACACTCTTATATACAAGTTAAAGTTTTGATATTTCAACAAACTAGATCAAAATAATGCTTCAGCATCCGACCATTGACTGGCCCATCCTCTGCCTCTGTATTATCCAGGCTTTTCAAAAAGTAGGTGTTATTTACTTGTGCAGCTTGAATGATAAAAGGTCCTCTCCACAAGAAATCAAATTTCCCATGTTCCCTTTATATTCTCTCCTGGAGTCCCACTTTAAAACTTTGTCTCCAATATAAAAATCCTCTACTTTAGTCCTTTTATCAAATATCTTCTTTAACGTTTCCTGTAGCACCTGAGACCTTTGATATGCCTCTTCTCTTGTTCACTGTAAATGAATAGTTTGATTGATTCTTCTTTGAATGTCATTGGGTTCTGCCTGTAGCCCTTGTAGCAATTTTATCACAAGGATTTCCAAAGATGAAGGGAATCTAGCCTCCATGCCATAAACAAGCTCATAAGGGCTAGTTCCAATAGATCTTTTAGTAGTCAATCTGTCTTCCCATAGTGCATTGATAAGCTTTTTATGCCAATTTTTCTTATTTTCTTCCAATACTTTCTTAGTGATATTGATCAAGCTCTTATTGGATGACTCGGCTAAACCATTACCTTGAGGGTAATAGGCTGTGGAATGGCCTAAGGTAATGTGGTACTTGTGACAAAAAATGATCATTCTCTTGGATTTGAAGGCAACAACATTATCTGTTATAATCTTCTCCCGATAGCCAAATCTAGACAAGATTTTGGTCTCTAAAAATTGCATGATTACTGAGTCATTGGCTTTCCTACAAGGAATGGCTTCTATCCACTTAGTGAAATAGTCTGTGGTAGTCAGAATCCACTTATGCTGGCAACAGAATCCACTTATGCTGGCAAGAAGTTACATATTTCTTTACATCAGCAACAAGGTGGGCCAATAAAATCCAGCCCTTAGGATTTTATCAGCAGTTGATTTCCAATATAAATGTCCACCACAATCCCCTGCATGAAACTCTTTAAGTACTTTGTCAGTTTCTTCTTTGATTAGACAATTTAATAAAACACCTTCATGATTTTTCCAAAAGAGAGCATGATCCAAAACACAGAATTTGGAATCTTTCATTTTCAAAAATCTTTTCTTAGTTCTGGATAATCCTGGAGGAGCTTGCAGGTTTAATAATACAAAACATATGTCAGCATACCAAGGTGATTGTAAAAAGGATTGATTGATCTGTGGAGTCGCCATCTCCTGCTCATTATCCAATTGATTTATGTCAAGAGCTTGAAAGTTAGTTTCAGTCATAAGTTTGGCTAATCCTTGTCGTTTTATAAGCTTTGTTGGCTTGATTTCAATGTCATATTCTAATATTGTAGCAATAGATTTGCCTCTTTTGCCTTCAAGTCCCTCTTGGGTTAGGATATCTTTGACAACAGTGTTGGGCACATAAGAAATCACATGAGAGTATAAGATGTAAACTCTAAATTCCTTAATGGCCTTCACAAGTGCATATGCTTATTTCTCCATGATTTGATATTTTAGTGGAGCATCTCTAAGTTCTTTTCTAAAAAAAGCTATGGGTTTTTCACATCCCTGGTCATCTTTTTGTAGCAAAACAACAGTGATTGTATGTTCTGATGCAAATGAGAATGTGATAAATTCCTTGCCAAAATTCGGGCTTGTAAGGACTGGTGTTTGAGTTAAAGCTATTTTGATTTCTTCAAATGTTTGCTTAGCTTCTATTGTCCACTTGACCTTGGAATCCTTTTTTAACATGTTGTTTAGTAGTCTGATCAATTCAACGAGATTTGGTATGAATCTTCTTAGAAAATGATCCTCCCTAGGAAAGCTTGTAGTTCTTTGATATTTCTAGGGTGAGGAACTTGCAGAATAGATTGTATCCTGTCAGGATCAATTCTAATGCCATCCTTAGAGATTATGTGGCCCAATAATTTTCCTTCTTCTAGGCCATAAAGTGATTTTTTTGGATTCAATGATATACCATATTTTCTGCAGATTAGAAATACTTGTTTGAGGCGATCTAGGTGTTGTTGATCTAATTTGGAGAATGTTGTAAGGTCATCTAGGTAAATGACTAAAAAATCATGGATTTCTTCAGCAAAAGCTATATCCATGGTTCTTTAAAAGTTTCTCCTGCATTATTGAGTCCAAATGGCATTTTTACATATTTGAAGGTTCCCCAAGGGGTTGTAAAAGCAGTTTTGTCTTGGTCATCAGGGTGCATGAGGATCTGATTAAAACCTGAGAATCCATCTAATTGTGATATCCTTGAAGCCCCCACTACTCTTTGTAGAATGTGATCCATCTTGGGTAAGGGGTAATTATCCTTTAAAGAGACTTTGTTTAGATTTCTCAAATCAAGACACAGCCTAATTTCTCCTATTTTCTTTCTAGTGGACACCAAATTTGAAACCCATTCTAAAAATCTAATGGGTGCAATAATTCCAGCTTCATACATCCTTTTGAATTCTTTCTCAATCAAAGGGAGGAGCATAGGGTTGAACCTCCTAAGTTTCTGCTTGAAAGGTTTTTTATTTTCTCTGAGAGGTATGGTGTGTTGAATGACAGAAGTGTCATAAGACTTTAGGTCCTCGTAACTCCATGCAAAAACATCCTAAAATTCTCTAAACAGTTCAACATACTTTATCTTTTGGTCAAATGGCAAATTCTGGGACAATTTTATGATTTTGGGATTTTCTGCAGTTCCTATATTACAGTCCTGAATTTCTGTGTTTAATGGCTGTATTTTAGGTTTCTTAGAAATGTCATTTGAGTCAAAAATATCTTCCAAAGGAGTGAGGCCTGTAGGTAAAAAATTATCCTTCAAATCGATCACTTCACATTCTGCTCCAATAGCATCATCACAATCTATTTCTTCATGTTCCTATAAATCTGTTTTAGCAAACTTTGTTGGATGTAGCATTTGGTTTGTTGTTTCGGCAGAAATATGTGTCTCAATTGTGTCTGTTTGATCACTTTCACTTATGGTGCTTGTATCTATTTTTGTACTGGAAAACTCTTCTTTGAGGGTCAGAAAATTATTAATTTGAGTGTCACTATCAAATACTTGCCAATTTTTGACATTATCAAGTACAACTGGCCTATGTTTAATCTCAGCTTAGAATCGTTGATTAGTCTTAAATGGCAATTTACAAGTGTTGGAAAAGGTCGCTAGACTGTGAGCATGCAAATTTTGATTCCTTGGAATTTTGGCAAGTTGGGATTCTAGAAAAGTGTTGAGAATTTCAACTGCTACAGCTCTGTATGACCTTAATCTTAGATCATTAGTGAGAAAGTTTCTTTTCATTTTTTGGATAATCAAATCAGAATCTCCCAAAACTGATATTCTAGCTGCTCCTAGGCTTTTAATCAATTTGAGCCCAAGTAGAAGGGATTCATATTCGACCATGTTGTTAGTGCATCTAAAATTCAACCTATATGCATGTCCTTCAACATGGTCATTCTTCATATTGTGTATCCAGATTCCTGCCCCTTGATGAGCCCCGAATTGGGTAACTTATTGGGCTCGTTTTGCCTAATTGTCCTTGTTAAATCCTCCATTTTTCATAGATTATGCATGTTTTTTAGTATGTTTATGTCATTTTAACGAATAAGGGTGGTCACTCTACCTAGGAGGCTAATACATTGTTATTTCAGGTTTTTTGGACAAATGTTGGAGCAAAACCAAGCAATCATGGGCTAGGTGACAGCCAAGCTTGAGGTGAGGATTCGTAGGGGGGTTGTCTCTGACATTAAATAACCCTTCCTCGGGATCTCCACCCTCAACTCCGAGCTCACAGGCCACCAAAATGGATCCTACAGGCAGCCAAGGAAATTTGGGAAGAGTGACTGTCTACTAGTAGTTGGGACAGCCAAGTCCCTTGAATTTAGGAGGCCTGCTAGGCCCTTCGTAATGTATAAATAAGAAGGCCTCAGCCTTCATAGTTTACTTTTGGAACTATTGTATTTTTTGCACTATAGTGCTGTCACTTTCAACTCGTTTTCTTGTAGCCATTGTGGTATAACTTTCTGGTGATGACTATTTTTTGATAATGACAAGCAGTCCTATTTGGTATCAGCTTTTTTCTTTATAAGAGCCGTAGCTCTTAGGGTTGGGCCCAACCTGAGAGCCAAGGCCTCCTTTATGTGTCGTTATTTCTCCTTTATGCATATGCAAAATCATTTATGTTAGGTAGATTAAATTATGCTGATTATCTAGGTCACTGTTGATGGTTAGAAAGGATTTTGATGTTTAGATTAAGTTGGTAGGGTATCAATAGGGAAAATGCTTTAGAAAAAGGCCAACGAGCACCTTTGGTTTCACCTCTCCCTCATAGGATCAAGGGTTGGGATCAAAGTAACCTTGTTGTCCCAAACAAAAACACTATTTTTGCTTTGCCATGCAATCACTAGTGTACGATTTTCGTTTGCAGAAGTTGGTTACATGTTCAGATCTTTGAATGCTTCGTTGCATAGTTAATATACATGGTTTCCTTGCAAATAAAGCTTATGTTCATTCGCTTTACTATTAGCTAGATCAGATTAGGTTGGCATAACTAGGTCTTTCATTTCTTGTAAGTCTTTATTGGTTCAGTTGGAAATATACATTGCAGAGCACCTGTACCACTTCTTCATCCACCCAAACTTCATCAGACCCATCCATTCCATCCCCTAACTCGGTTTCTTGCCTCACATTTGTCATTTTTCCCACATAACCCTACCTTTTTGTGCAAGCATTGCTTCAGCCCTCTTTGAAAAAATTCAGCCATCTACATCTTCTCTCAACCCCATCCACCAGTCCCTGGACCACTTCAAACCCCTATCCTACCTCCATACCTACTCCTTCATATTTCCTCACCCATCCATCCTCCAACATCCCATTTCTGAACATCCTATCGAAATTTCTGAACATCCTGTAGAAATTCTTGAACATCCTGTAGAACCCCTGCAGACTTCCTGTAGAAGCTCACAAATGAGGTTTCTTGATAGCCAAACTCTGTTTAACTCTCTAGAAGGGTGTTAGGGACCCCTTAGGCCCTCTCTGAACCTTCCTGACCTCTTCCAAGCATTTCCTCTCGCCGATCCACCTCTGCACAGTCAAGAACAGTGAAAGCCTATGCATGATAATTCTGACAACTTATTCAAAAATACAAAAAGATGTTTTCTTCAGATAGAGGTAGTTTATACACATGTATTTTACCTTCCTAGAAGTAATGGCATCTCTTTCAGTAGCTTGCATCCCCTTTTTCGCATCAGTGGGACTAGCTGGTCAGATTAGGGTTTGCTAGGGTTTGCGCTTTCTTTCAACTTTTCAGTTTCTTTTCACAAGAAGATTAGCTTCTTTCGAGTTAGCTTCCATCCATCAGTTAACAAGCTTCTTCTCAGAGCTCATAGAATTTGGCTTGAGCCCCTAGTGGACTTGTGCCAGCTAACCAAGTGACAGCTGCGGCAAGAGCTAGTACTTGTGCATACAACACCGTCGCTTCCAAGTTTGTTACGAACTACCGGGTTGATAAAAGTAAAGAAGGGAGTCCCAGGAGTTGCAGCATTATTGCTGCAATAATGGAGCCCACCACCCTTGCTCCTAGCTTATTTACCGATCCATCAAACTCTAGATACCATAGGATTTCTTGATTACAGCTAGCATTAGGAGTTTCAAAGTTTTGCTTAGTAGGCAGATTTGGATTTTCAGTTTCATGTGGTTTCCCCTATGTGTCTGTATCATCATTGGTCACATAAATTTCTTGAATTTGAACATTGGGATTTTCCTTCATGACTTTCTCTTGTGCTGATATTAAAACCTTGTTATCATTTGGTGGGAAAATTTCAGTATTAAAAAGGATGAAAGAGTCCATATCAGAATGCATGGAATAAATGGGAAATTTTTGGGGTTGCTCTTCACTGCTGACCACATATATCATCAAAGTTTCCCTATATAATCTCTTTGGATGGCCAAAGACTGAGATGGTGGCATAGAACATGTCAAGTTGTAAAGAGCCCTAAAGCTTGGCACCCCAGGATCTAGATAATAACATTCCATATTTTGGTGAGATATCAGCCACTACTACATCCATTAGAATTGTTTTATCAGGGTATTGTACCAATGATACACACAGATCTTTAATCAATCCTAGGCATTTGACTTGAGTAGAATCAAATGAGAATAGGTCCTTGTATGGCCTAGTTATGTCTAGCTCTAATTTATCCATCATAGATTTGGGCATCAGATTATGAGAGGCCCCAGACAAACATTGCATTGTGAAGTGTCTTATCATGAATATTTACGCTGACATAGAAAGGAGGAACTCCTCCATCTATCGATTTTCCATTCACTTCAGGACCAAATATAAGTTCTGGTTGGTCATCAAGGACATTCACTGCATCTCTGTTTTCTGGAATTTGTAGTGTCCTACTGATTTGTTCTCTAAAAACTTCATGCCTAGCCAATTCAGATAGTGGAATGGCTATTTTTAACTTGCTTATTTCGGTCTCCAAATTGAAAGGTTTTTATATTTGTATTTTAACATTTCGGGCAGTAAGGATATCCTTTTCAGCTGAGTTTTCTGTAACTGATTATTTCATTGGAATATTATTATGAGTTGAAGTCACTTTTACACCATTTTCTAAAGGTTCCTCTATGATTTCTTCAAGAGGAAAAATAGGCGGAGGGTGCTGGTTTGATTTTTGTTTGTCTGAAACATCTTCAATGATTAGAGTATTTGGATTGGAAATTGGTTTAGGAGTAGTTTGTATATGAGAATCCTTGAATTTGGTTTTGGTAGGTTGCTTGATTGCTTTCTGCTTGGGGTCATCAAGGACATCCACTCTCCTACTCCTTAGATTGTATTGTTTGTGTACTTCATAGACAGCTGTCTCATATCCTTCTTTAAAATCAAAGGATTCCCCTGATTGAGTTTGGAACTGACCTAAAGTGTGGGCCTCTTGGTATTATTGGGTTAGGAAAATATGTTGTTCACTATTGAGACCCATCAAATTGAGTTGAGTATCTTCCATGGGTTCACTAGAAGTTGAAGCTTTAGCATAGTTTTCTTGAAATGGTGGTCTGATCTTTTGGTCAGGACCCGTTTTCCCAGTGTTAGAGTTCTGGTTTTTCCTAAAGTTTGGATTCCTCCCAACATTACTTGGTTGGCCATCCCATGATGATTTCCTCTCAATTGTTTCAACTATGTCCCCAAGTCTATCCATTCCTTTTATGATAACATCTAGTTTCTGTTCAAATGCAAAAGGTTCTTCCTGAAAAGTTGTTCTTCTCTCAGATCTGGGTCGATTTCTTTTAGAAATCAAATTGGCCTCTACACTAACAGCTATATTTTGCATGTCTTCTAAACTTGGAGGATCTATTTCCCTAAGCTGGTAAGCCATGTCAGAGTCAAATCCATTAGGGAATTTTATCAAGGCTAGGTCTAGAGGAGGTATGAGATTCTAGGGGATAGCATCGTATACATTATTAAATCTGGCACAGTAACCCTGGACACTTTCTTGCGGACCTCTTTTCAAGTTCTCATATTCTGATAATATGTGTAGGGGATCCTTCTTCATTTCCCATATGTTTAGGAAAGTTTGATAAAGGGCTTGTGGATCAGCAATTGTATTTGCAGGGAGGGTCCTAAACTAAGTCCTAACATCACCAGTTAGGCTCTGAACAAAAATTTTCATTCTGACATCATCATCATCAATCTCATAATTTTTAAAATAGTCTTTCATTTTCTTTGTATGTTGTTGTGCTATGTAGGTACCAGCACCATCAAAATAGGTGATTTTGCTTTGGTAATCTTGAGGCATAGCCCCTGGATTAGCAAGTAACTGCAAGGGAGCATATCGGTTCACCACGTTTACAGAGATCAGTGCAATAGCTAGAAGAGTAGGGATAATAGTTGAAATATGTGGTGTGGATGAGGGAGTGGTAAAGATGGTTTGAAGTGTTGATGGTGAAATAGGTGAAGCAACAGTAATGGTAGGAAAAACTTGTGATTTTCCAGCAGTAAGCTCAGTTTGGATAGGGTTCTACTGAGGTGTATTAAGGTTTATATCAGCAAGATTTTCTTGATTCTCTCGGCTTCTACGGTTCTTAGGGATCAAATTAGGATTTTCAAAGATCAGTGGAGGATTTTGATCCGAATTTGATCTGCTATAATGGGTCTTCTTCTTTGGAGCTAGCTTCTAAATCAAATTTTGATTTTTCTTGGAATATTTCGAAGAATACAATTTTTAACTATATTTTGAAGGAAGGCTTTTGAAATATATGAGGCTTTGGATTTTCTTACAGATATTCTGAAACAAGGGAATTGATCAAGTCTTTGGGACAACTGTTTAAAGCTTAAAAGTAGATTGGAGATAGACTGAAGCAGCTTTCGTTTACTCCTGTAATTGCAAAGAAAAAATAGTTGCGAATGCTACCTGGCTAACTTTAGGCTCCATCCATAGCTTTAAAAACAAACAGTAGTGATAAATAATTTATTCGGGGTTCTAAATGGAGTCACCAATGATGTTATCACTCAGGTTGTTCCCTAGGAGGATACTAGGAGGGAATACGGCCGAGTAACCACTAACCAATCTTTTAGATGCGGTTTCTAGCCAATCTGCATCTAGAGAGGGCTCTCTCTTTATAATTTAGCTTTGTTTTGAGGTATTTTAGGCTAGTTATGATGTAAAGGGTTTTGGTTTAACTTTGTTGGATGGTGCTCTTAAATAGAACTGGGATGAAAGTCTAAATAGTTTATTTCATTAGGTAAATGGAGTTTGTGAGGATGAACTATTGAGTGTGTTTTCTTTGGCAAAAGGTAATACTACAGAGCAAGATAATCAATCTTGGAACAATTTTATAATCTGGAAATAAATGGAATGAAAGCCAGTGGGTGAAGGGCAGTTAAGAATCCTTCATCATGTTGGCAGAGGGAAAATGTATGAGTATTATCAAGGAGCAGTAAAGAATTCCTTGTTAATATTCAAAGTGAAATAATCAGTGGAAACAGGAGGAGCTAAGAATTATTGTTTATGCTAATTTTGAAGAAAACATAAGTAATAACAAAGATTGAACATAGAGTGCATTTAAACAAATTCTGGGCTATTATTTTTCTCTATTACTAAGATTATGAAACATGTATGAACTTTGCAAACACAGAAACTACAAAATGCAGGTTAGGACAACTTATTGATCCATAGAAAGACACAAGAATCCTGTGGCAGGACCAAGAGCATCAAATCCACATTCAAACGTTGCAGCAACAGTGAACTTCAACAACCTTTGTATTAAAAATCCTCAGAGTTACAGCGCAGTCCAGAGGAGATATCACCAACCAACCCCAAATACTTCATTTGGGGAGGTATTTATACAAAAAGTATTTGCAAAATATCTGAATGAGAAAATATCAAGCAATAACTTCATCCATCTACTTTACAAGAGAAGTAAATGATGTTGGAAACATAGAGAAATGAATGCAAAAGTAACCGCTACTGTGTTGGCCGCTTCAGTTGGTTAGATATGTTGACTTTTATGCTCAGTGAGTTGACTGGCAGCTATCTTCTATTGATATCCTGCGCTGCTAGCCTGGCCCTTTCATCTATGCCTGATTCCGCTTTAATGCATTTTGGCTTGACTTCCTTCATCTGTGGTTTTCATTTTTATGATATGTGGCATGTGCATTGAATTTGATTAAATGCAGATGATCAAAAAGAGAACTAAAACTACATTGGTAATACCTCTAACATGCTCTGCCACCATTGGTCTGTTGGCAACTGGTGTCTTTGTAGTTTTATCAATATTTCATCAGCTTCAGTATACTTGTAGAAATTGGGCTGGACTTCAAAAAGATGTGTTATTTCATGCTCAATATAGAAAAAATTTTCCAACTTGTCATATAAGATCTGTCGAGAGGGAGGTGCTATGTCTTCTGAAGTGCTTGATGATGTTGTGATCTGATTGGCAACATATGTATTCACCCTGTGAGCATATTGTTCATGTGTCAACAGTCTCTGATTGCTGGTTAACAAAATGGGTAGACCCTTTTGCTGCAAGACTGTAAAATTTTCTGTAAAAGCATTTATTTCTATCTGCATTTCTTAACACTTTCTCTCCAGATTTTGTATAAAATTCCTCATGGTTAGCACCTTTTTAAGTATCAAAATGGTACCTATTCTGTCCTTGATATCTTGAGCTACTAGTTGTTCTTTGGTATGAGTATTCACAAAATGAATTAGTCTATTGGCCTGTTCGGGCATGTTTCCCAATAATGCTATGGCCTTTTGAATCTCTACTTGGGCCATTTCTATCAATTCAATTTGCCCATGAATCGTCTGCATTGATCTCCATTGATCAGTGATGGACTGGCCAATTTTAGTCCACAAAATTGTTTTGATTCTGATAGAGGTTTACGAAGAGTAAGATCTTTCTCCAAGGATTTTACCTTATTTTCGAAGGCCTTTACCTCTCTGGTTTTTTCTGCCACAGTTATTTTAGATTTATCATAACTTACCTCTAACTTGGCGAGTTTTTCTTTGGCTTCCTTTAGCTCTACCATTTGGAGTTCTAATTCTTTTATTGCTTTCATAATCTCTTCCATGCTCATGCTAGTATCTGGGGCTGTTGTTGTTGTTTCTGAAGTATCTGTGGCTCATGTACCTGTTGCTGGGACAGTGGGAGGTACTGTTGTTGTGGTTGTAGGAGGAGTGGTTGTGCTTGTGGGAGCTGTTTCTGGTAGCTGGGAGGTTGACACTTCCTGCTTCTCTTTCGTTTCTTTCTCCAATGCCTGCTCTGTTTCTGCTAATCTCTCATTCATCCTCATTAGTAAACCCATCATGTCCTCCTCTTCTTTATGCTATGCAACTTCTATTGTTTGTGGATGCATTGTAATTGGCAACTTTGATTGCTTTTCGAGGGCTGCAATGTCCTCCTCCTTCTTCTTTATTAGTGCTTTGATGCCTTTTGCATCCTTGGGATCATGTCCCAGCTCAATGATAATTTCTTCCAAGGACTTAATCCTGTTGTCCTTGCTAAGGAAGAAGCTTTTTCCAATTCTAATTGGGCAGAGGTATCGTGCAATGAATTCTGCAATTTGTGAGCTAATAATGCCTTTTTTGCCATGGTGGAGTACACCATTTCTCCAGTTTGTTTATGTAATTCAATTTGGTCCATTGGATGGATGTCTTTAGAGAGAACATCCATATTGGTCCTGATATAATCCGCAGCTGACTGTGGCTGCTGCATTGTGGGCTTGAAGTGACTAAGGGTCATTTTTCTTTCTTGCATATCGTATGCTGCCATTAACCTTTGTTGATTTATGAGAGCCATTCTTAGCAATTGATTATAAAGTTAGATCCTTATTGGCTCATTTCTTACCTTTATTTCAGTAAATGCTCTCTTAATATATGAGCCTTGCTTGCTTTGTTGCTTGCTATGTGGCCTGGTAGATGAGACTTCCATATTCTGCTGTCCCTCTAGCTCTTTTTGGTATGAGCTAGTTGATGTGTCCATCATTGGAGGAGTTTGTTGTTCAGTCCTTCCCTCACCTCTCAGGTTACCTGTTGTCTCTTCCAAAAGTTCCTCTTAAGATTAAGGATTTAACCTTTTCCTCTTTTCCCCTTGTTGTTCTACTGATCCACCTACAGGTTTGTCTTCTTTCCTGTCTCTTTTCTTGCCTCTTTTCTCATTTAGGGGAGTTTGTAATACAAGGATTTTAGGCACCCCTATCTGTGTTGAGGGAACTTGCCCTTGGCTTTGTTGCTTTGATGTATCTGGTTGGTCTGTCATTGTTTCCTGCTCTGAATTTATTACTTTCTTGCCCTTAGCTAACCCTATGCTGGTCTTTTGTGATGGTTGCTGAGAAGTCCCAGCAAAAGATGTGTCACCTCCTATGTGCTAAGGTAGCTCAAAAGATACCTGTCCAAAAGAGTCCAGGTCAAGGGTTTTTCAAGTTCTTTCATATCTCTTTCCAATCTCTCTTCCTCAGTAATTCCCTCAACTAATGTGCCCTCTAACCATTCTTTTTGATTAGGATATTGTTGGATTCAGGGATTTTGCAATGAACATAAGCTAGCAACTTATTTTTCACTTTCCTATAACTTATGAAATGATTGGGGTCATATGGTCCCCAATAAAAACTCTGTTTCAGCTTAAGTTGGTGCCCTAAAATATAGTCAGCCTCTTGCCAGGCTTCCCTTTTATTGAAGATGAAAGGACCCAGTTGATTTCTTATTTTGAGTTGTGCCTTTTTCTTAGCCTCACAGAAATGGATTAAGTCTACTTGGATAAATTTCCTGAAGTATTCCAGTGAAAATAGGGTCATTGGCACATATTTTGGCAATTTGTAGGGGCACAGTGTTGAAAATAATACTGAGAGGGGGGGTGAATCAGTATTATCTAGACCTTTTACCAGATCTTCCTTATTTATACTTTGAATTATTTTTGCATATCAGTACCATAAAATAATGAGTATGAACAAGAAAAACAGACAGTCACATCAAAGAACACCAGATATAAGGTGGAAACCCAATGTGGGTGAAACCACCTGCTGCAATATGTCTCATCTCGTATCAATTTAGAAACTCCTTTTATAATGGTCCCGTGTACTGTGCAGTCCTTTACCAGTACGCAGGCTGCAAACCCTGCAGAGAGCTACAACTCTCTCTCGTCTTCCAGTCTCTCCTGGAAGGGAGCTACAACCCCCTACTTCTTTTCTTACAAGGACCACTTTTCATAAATTTTTCAAACTGGGTCCATATACATGAAATGATCATCAAGTACATATAAATTACAGTCAGCTGTAGTAACCAGATCAAAATAACAGAACTAAACCCAGAACACCTTATCAACAGAAAAATTCAGTCAACAGATAGTCCTGAAACAGATACGCAACTTTCCTTTCTTTGGCCTGCGCCGGTACGCACTTCACCCTCTGCTTCTCTGCATATACCCGCAGATCTCCTTCTGTTGCACTGCGTGCCCACACACCGCTTCTTCTGTCGTGCTGTGTACAGTACGCACCCAAATGCAATATCGCGCCGCGTACTGTCACAGTAGGCACGCACCCAAAAGAACTATCGCGCTGCGTATTGTTACAGTGGGCACGCACCTGAACCGCTACTGCTCGGCATACCCACGCAGTTCTCCTGTTTCTGCTCTACGTGCCCATGCAGTCACCCTTCGTCTGCTCTGTGTACCTGCGCAGCTCGCCTTCTTCTACTCTGTGTACCCACGCAGAGGCACCATTAACCACCTGCGTACCTCAGATTAGGGATGAATTTGCAGATCACAGGTGTGCTACAGTTAGACGGATGCCCAGATCTGATCAAGCGCTCGGGAGATCACCTTTTACAGATTCGATTTCCACTTTCACTTTCATATAGATCAAGCCTTTTGAAACGATAACCCAATAGATCAGATCTTAAGATATTCAACCCAAAAGCATACTAAGCCAAATGATCTCCTTTGCTTTATATAGGCAAGATCTTCCTTAAATCAAGGATCATGGGGCTCAAAAATAATAATAAAATAAACAATACCACGGGCCAGAACCATGATAACACAATACCATCGGCTAAATACCAAGAGTTAAACATAAGGAACCCCACGTGTGCGCGCTTTACTACCTTGAAATGTGTGCACTGGGGTACACACCTCATGAATGGGTAACCAGCGTGTCAGGACGCGGTCCCTGCACAGCATACCTGCGGGTACGCACCTTCTGAACTGTTCTCCTGCGTACTTCTTAATTTTCATCATATTGAGAGCCCTTGCCATGGGTGTTGCCATCAAGTACAACATCTGTAATCTATAACCATACCAAAAAGATAATGCCAACAATCTCCCCCTTTGGACTTGATGGCAACCTCAAAAACTTTAGCGACATTCTCCCCCTTTGACATCAAGGGCAAAGGATTATGCTCCCCCTAAGAACATGCTCCCCCTGAACCTGCCATAATCCACCAGACACCATTAATGACCAAGAAAGAGATAAAAACATATTGCAGCTATATTCAGACCAGCTCCCATGATCTCCTTTTGTACATCCTCCATAATGCCAACAATGCATTATATACTCCCCCTGAACCTGTGCCGCAACCCAGCATA
>APFE031354541.1:128549-147221 GCA_000404065.3 Pinus taeda | reverse complement strand
AAACCCAGAGCAGTAGGCAAAGCAAAGCAAACAAAACTAAAGGGAAATGGAAAAACTAGAAAAGTTCACACAAAACCATGAAATCCAAAGCAAACGAACAGAAGGATTAGATCCCCAGTGGAATTGCCAATTTGTGGTGAAGTAAAATTCTAAGTGTGAACACAAACAATTCCTTTAGCCCGATAGCAGGTCTAGCCACAAACAAGACATTTTATGGAAGATTTCCTTAGGTTAGAACCAATTAAGATATCCTACCTCTTAGTACGCTTATCCCGTTTGGTGATGACCTTGCTTGCTCGCTCCAACTATCTCCCATTTCCTTTTTCGAACACCTGAAACAAGTAAACAACAACAAACAATAACCGTGACAATAGACAAATTTTAATTCAACCTACTTAACAATTCAAGAAGCATTAAGCCATAAACATGTGAGATGAAACATTATGTAGGAAATCAATCAATAGTTGCATATATATTAAATCAAGAAGAGATTACAACCATTGTCTTGATGTTGTTGTTCTCGTCCGACAAAACCAGGTTCCCACACACTTCCATAAGAATTCCATGATGGCCTCAACAATAATCGTTTTAAGGCTCTTTCATTTAGTCTTCACGCTAAACCAAATTCACACTTCTCCATCACACACAACTAGAGAGCTACAAATATGAATAGCTTGTTGCTTACTCCATTATTAATTAGCACTAGCACACCAACATTAACACTAGCTTCTGCTTGGGAAAAAGGGAGGTTTATATAGCATGAGTGGATGGGAGATGGTTCCTCTTCTCATCGGAGAAGGTCTTATCTCTGGAGGTAGTTTCATCCTTAAAGGGGAAAGGAGCCCAAACTGACATCCTTGACTCCATCTAGCCTAACCATTTACCAGACATCTGTTACGAAGCTTCTAGAGCTGGAAGCTTCGGATCCTTATTTAAAAAACTTTCCAAAAGAGGATCTATGTGACTAGAACAAGGCTTAGTCGCTCCGGTCAGCACTAGGGACAGTTCTAATCCCTGCATATCAGTGTGAGGAGAACAAGGGTCATTAGCGTCGATCTTGTAAACTGGGAAAAACAAAATGTTTTTGGGAAATGATGAAAAAGATAATTGTTCTGCTCATGAAGAGGGACGCAATGGGAGTTTCTTCATGAAGGGGAAGCATGTAGCGTTCATTTTAGAGGTACTCCAGGATCATGGAACAGGGAGTATAGGGAAAACGAAAAAATGTTGTGTAACAGAAATACAAAAGGCAAAAGAAAAATGTTCTCTTCACTAGAGTCATATCAAGACGTGGTTCGACAAAAAGTCTACAAGGAAGAATAAATTTGGTGTGGGTGACCTAGTATTGAAGTGGGAAAAATACCATGAGGACAAAGGAAAAAAACCAAGTTCTAATCCCTGTGGATTCAACCATTCACAATACACAATAATCTTGGCCAACACACATATCGTCTTCAATCACCAGACGAGAAGATTGTCTCTCTTCCTGCCAATGTCCAAGACTTAAAACAATATTTTTAATGATCATCTCGAGTTGTGCCTTGTCCTATGTACATAATTTATTTTCTTATTGTTTGTTTAGTATTTTTCTTATTTTTGTTGTTTTAAATAAGCATCATGTGTGAATATATTTTTTGGCTTCTTTGTGTGTGGCTAAGTTGAAAAGATTCTTGTGACACTACAACATTTGGCTAAACTTCGGTCCTCCTTATTTGTGTTGGTTATATCCTTTGGTCAATGATGTTCTAATGGAAAATACAATCGATTTGTAAGGATAATTTTGTGTTGAACCACCATACTTGTGTCTATTCTAGAAACCTTACGCCCATACTCGGTTCATTATGTCTCAGTTTTTTCATGCTTATCCAATTAGTAGAGGGGAAAAGGGGAAAAAATCAAATGAGTAAACCTAAATCATAGGTCTATATATGCTTCTCTGAAGGAAAAACCTCTCCTTCTCTCAATACCTAGGGATCCCTCTTTCACCAATAAAAAGAATAAGTTCCTATGCACAATCCTCTTAAATGTATAAATATACATGAAAGAAGATAAAGGCTTCCTGCACAGAGAGGTGAAGAAAGAAAATATGTTGGGGTACTATCCAAGTTCGCTGGAAGTAGAGCAATTTTTGTGTTCCTGTAATGACTCTATTGGGGTACTTTCTAAGCCTGCTGGTAGCGAAGCAACACCAGAGATGAAAATCTATATTCTGAAAATTTATAGTTCACAAACTACTCTACCATTTCCAATTCGAAACATTGCATATTGTTGAATCTCATGATTGTGTTCAAATCGAGAAGGCACAAAAGGGGCCATGTCTATTCATGGGGTAAGTGGGGAAACCAAAGTAATCAAGATGATGAGTCAATACTCCCTGAAGAAATAAGGCCCTTCACAAGAGACTTAACCAAGACAGAGAAGTTTGAATTCTACCAGTGTGTCACTAAGTGTTGTCACTTCTACAACACCCTCCAAAATTTTGGCCTACGCCAAATTTCAGATCCTACCTTGGTATTGTATATTGTTTTCACAAACATCGAAATCCATTGTATGTGTTTTCTTTACATGTTTATGTCCCTTTTGCAAGAAAATAAAAATGTCATATTTTTGCATGTTAAGTGTCACACAATGTAGATGAAGTTGTTTTGGTAGTTTGAAGGGGTTACCTTTGTGCAAATGAGTTGATCTTACCATCTAAACATCTTTTGCACTCATTTCAAAAGTTGTAAGCATTGTCGCATAAGTGTCATCACAGGAGTCACAAAGTGTATCATTAGTGTCACACTTGTCGTAAGTCATCACAAAGTTGTCGCACTAGAGGAAGTACATTGTTCATTTGTCCTGGATGATCTGTGTTGTTGTTTCGTCAAGTATTCTAAGTGTGTGATCATAGCTGATTCATATTAATGTTCACATAAGCTTCACCGACCCCACACTTAACCAAATTCAGAAAAATTTCAAGCAACCTAGCCTCATATAAACCTATTGAACTATGCATTCACAGTCTCAGTCCTCTAGATGAAAACCTGCCTGCTGCCACTATGCAATGCGCAATTCCATCTCCCCAGGATTGCACATTGTGCAGTCTCAGTGCTCAAGCTTGGACCTTGGCCTCCAAAAATACGCAATTAAGCCCTCCAACTTGACCTCAACTTTGTATTGTGCAGTCTCAGACCTTAAGCCCATCCCTTAAGCTCTTGAATTGAAAAATTACACATTCATCCAAAATCAGTGCTCAACCCCTCAACCTAGTTCATTGAGCTCCCAAACTACACAATTTTCTTCCTTAGTCGAGCATGTACCACACATTGTGTAGTCTCAAGGCTCAAGCTTCACCCCTAACTGCTTGAGTTGCACAATTGTGTAGTCACTAAGCCTCTCCCTCATCTTGCAACCGAATTTTGGCTCATTCAATGGATCAACATGCAACATCTTAGAGTAGGGGTTTATCGGACGGGTGTTGTCTTTTCATGAGTGAATTACATATGCAAGTAATCTATCAGTCCATGAAAGTATGTTGAAGAAGGAACTGGAGAAGGGAAACATGTTGAAAGACATCTTTGTAGCTAATTATGCAATTTTATTAATCAAGAGAAAGCAAAGGGACACTATTTTGCAACCATAGCTAAAGACCTGATATCACTAAAGACTCCTTACCTCTAATCCATATGGAGGTGGATAGAAGAGAATTCTCAAGAAGAAACATAACAAGAAGCAGCAAGAATGGCTTGACATTTCCATTTCATGAAGAATTCCATGTCAGCAGTGTCATGTCATGTCATGAGTCATCATATGCTACGTCATTATTATGGATTATGTAATTTACTATTCAAAAATTTATTGTAAAATGGAATTCGAAAGGACATGTATAGAATAAGAAGAGTCAATCTAAATTTGAAAAGTCATAGGAAGTCAAACAATCATGAGGGTAGTCAAAGAGTCATAAGGGAGGTGAATCATCACCCCATTAGCTATATATACACCCTCATTGTACCAGGAAACGAATTTTCACCTTGGCTCCTCTCATAAGGCATTAGAGAGACAAGCCAGTTCTTTTGATGAGCAAGTGGTGGCTCCAATGCTTCACTATTGGAGCTAGTAGTGTTCGATGTATACATGTGTCTTAGGACTTTTACTTAATATATGAAGCCTAATGGTCAACACGTTCTTCATGCATAGATTATGAATGTTTGTAAGACTCTTATGTGAATGTTCATGAATCATGTTCATTTTCAGTTGTAGTATAGTTGAGCTATTTTGGTTATTTTAGTGCTTATCGTATTGAGAATGTGTTGTAATGGTTGTAATGCCCATCACATTTTTGTGGACTATTCCTCTGGATGTTAGATATATATCTCTCGATGGTGTGTGTTTCTATTAGAGTGGTATTATTACCTCTCTCCTATAGGATCGCCTTCTCTTCCATCCACAATAGAAGCACCTTGACACAACTATAAACAACCACTCACTAGGCACACTAACTTTATTTTTGAAGGAACACGTGTTCCTCTCTCTTACTGATAGTTAGGGCTAAGGAAAATCTTTAATAAATTTTCCCAAATAGTGTGAGGTCTAACTGGGACCACATATCGGGGAGGACCCTTGAATTTTGGTGGGTCCAACATTGTCATCGATAAGCTACAGGTTAGTTGCAACTACAAGAGTTGTGGCAACAACCATATTGTCCAAAAAAACACAATCCCGTCAACCAATATTTAACCCTGGAATTAATGCCTAGAATTACATAACTTGTAGTTGCAAAAAAAAGTAAGTAACGTGATTACAACATTAGTGAATATCATAATTGCAACAAAAGGAAATTAATGGTGTTGGAACAAAAGGAAATCAACAAAGTTACAAAAAAACATAAATCAAAGGAATAATAGAAATGTAAACTATTTGTAATTTAATTAGAATTGTAAAGAATAAGCTACCTACTAATGCCACTTAGCATTGTTAAGACAAGGATGGGGTCCTACCACCTTAGACAAGGTATTGTAATATATTTAGTTACACAATCACAAGATATACATTGAACGAATAAAACAGAGGAATCTTTCTATTAGAGAAGACAACGAATTATACAATAGTCAACAATAATTTTCTTTTTTCTTCTCCTTTGGGCTGCGGAGTAAATTGAGTATTTATACAAAATTTTAATGTCTAAACTGAGTGAAAGGTTGGACAACCAACTTAAGAAAATCATGCAGCTCATCTTGTTACAACGATATATTCAAAATCTATTACGACTTGAGCAAAGGATGAATTAGATCAACTAGGGATGGTTGGTAGCTAAGTTTTCCTTCCTAATTGGTCACCCACTTTCCTCCATCTCCTCCATTATGAGAAACCTATGTTGGTCATACCACTAGATCATTGACCATCAAGTTAGCATAGTGTGATGGATTTGTAACAACGAGAGTTACAACAACAAGAGTTGTAGCAACACAAAGTCAATGCACTCATGTGTTGCAATAAATTCATTGGTCATGGGCGAGTTGCAACATTCCCTTCAATGACCATGTCAGAGTTGTAATGTTGTAGATAAATTGAAATAATGAGATGGAAGAGAGTTTCAACACTTTTTCTATCATGTCCCGTGGAGTTGCAACATCTGTTGTTAGCTGGAAACACTTGTTGTGGAGTTATAGTTGGTGTTGCAACAACACAAAGGAGTTGCAGCCACATGTAGGAGTTTCATCCACTACCCGTTTGCTCATGGCTGACGATACTAGTATGAAGATGATAATCTCACAAGATAATGCATAAGAATAAGTATACAAGTGGAAAAAAGGATATTAGTCATACTAACACTAGAATGGGGTAGTAATAGATGAAAATTTCATGAGGTAATGGAAAGTGGAAGAATGACATTAAAAAGGTTATAGATGAGTGTTGAAAATATGCCAATTCACACACCTGTAAGGCTATTTGGAGAAGATGGAGGTTTTAACATGCAGGTCATTTTAGAGGGGAAATCGATAGATTAGGAATAACTAGAGAGGAAATCTAAGAAAGAACCTAAAAAGGATCAATTTTTTTCGAGTTTCATGAACCATTCACAATCCCTATTCAAGATGGAAGTGAAGGTTGACATCAAGCCATATCAAGGTGAGATTTACACTCTAAAGTTAAATAACTCCCTACAACACTTAGAAACGTATTTTAGTGTTCATAATATATAGGAAGAAGATCCTCCAATGACTACATGGGAGGATTTCAAAACCCTCATAAATTCATAATTTTACCCTATCATGTAAAGGACCAATGGATCCGGTGACATTACTTCAGAAATGAGCAGAGGTAGAGTGTAGAAGAGTACACCATAGAATTTAGAAACATGGCTATAATGTTGGGAATTACCCCAAAAAATCCAAACATAATCCTCAAGTATTTGGGGGGGTATACATAGCCATCTACAAAAGCAAGTGATGTTGTTTAAGCCCATATTCATGGACGAGGCTTGTGTACATACATAATACCTGGAAAACATAAACCATAATAAAGGGAAAACAAGTGGCCCAAATCAAAAAGAGCACTAAGAAACTTCTAATGAGGGGAAGAAGAATTGGAAAAGGGAGAAATACAAAAGGAGAATAACCACATCAAACCAGTAAATATCCAAAAAAATAATGAAACCACTATAATATTAGTAGTCATACAAAGGAGAAATGATGGAAGTTGCATCAAGAGCTCAACCCAAAGACAAAAATAAAGATAATCGAAGAAGATTCTTATGGTCATTGATTCGAGAAACTAGGTGGAAAGTAACTCGAAGTGGATGAGTAGATCATCTATAAATCAGTGCAGAAGGAGGTGAATCTGAGTAGCCTTCAACAACAAGAAGAGAATGAAATGACCAAAATCTTCCACATAAAGATACATGTCAAGAAGAAAAATATTGATGCTCTTAGGATCATGGGATAATCTCATTGTAACGGAGTTGAAAAAAAATTGGGATTGGAATTTCATGAACATCCAAGCCCATATCCACTGGGATAGGTAAAAAAGGATGTGAAAATTAAGATAATCAAAAGTGAAAAAATAGATTTTCTGTCAGTGTTGATTTTATTTATCAAGACTAGATCTATTTTAGTTTTATGTATGTGGAGCGGTGTTTGGAAGTCCCTATATTTACATGTGGGAGGAAATCTTCATAAAGAGAGACAACTAGTAGTACTTCATCAAAGATGAAAAATCCTTCACCATCAATGCACACAGGGGCAAGTCCAAAATTTCATTAATAAATGTTAATCAAACCAATAAAATTATTAATTTTGACAATAATTACGTTTTAATGCTATTAAGAGAAAATCGATCTCTAGAAGTATCAATGAGAGAAAATTCATTCCTGGAGGGGTGTACCAAAGAAAATGATTGGAAGAGTCATTACAATCATATAGGGGTGTGTTCCAGGAACATAAAGGTTTACTACCAAAAAGGGATCTGGAGCATGAGATCCAATTTTTTCCAGACTCCTCGTTTCCAAACATTGGGATATATAGGAAGTTTGTTATATAAGCAAGTGATGTGAAGAAGCAGTTGTAGAAGTTACTGGAACAGTGTTTCATTTGACAAAGTACCTCACCATGTGGGTCATCTATCATGATTGTGCCAAAGAAGGATGGGACTTAGCATATTTGCACTGATTAAGAGGTGTTAAACAAAATTATGCTTAAGAACAAGTACTCATTTCTTAGGATAGATGATCCATTGGATCAGTTGTAGCAAGTTAAATCTTCACCAAGTTGTACTTAATGTCTAAAGATCACCAATTTTGAGTTAGAGAAGAAAATATTTGGAATAATGTGTTCCAAACAAAGGAAGGTTTGTATGTGTGGTTAGTCATATCATTTGGCCTATGTAATGAACAATATACATTTATGAGGTTAATGAATGATATACTATGCCCTTTTATATATTCATTTATTATTATATATTTGGATGATATACTAGTATATAGTGCTACCTGGCAAGAGTACATCTCACATTTGATGTAGGTGCAAGAGACATTAAAGAAGAACTAACTATTGGAAAATCTCAAGAAGTGTGAGTTTGCACAACATTTTTTGGCGTATCTTGGGTATGTGATAGGTGGAGGATAGCTAAAAATAGATCTTTCCAAGATGGAGGTCATCATGAATTGGTTGGCACCTACTTATTTTTTTGAGGTCGGGAATTTCATTGCAACAACATAGTACCTGAGGAAATTCATAACCTTGTTTTTAGCAATATCAATACTACTCCACGCCATAATAGGAAATGGAAAGCGTTTCCAATGGGGAAAGTGTCAATAGAGGGACTTTGAGGAGTTAAAGAAGAAGATTAGTCAAGCACCAGTTTTGGCATTTCCAAACTCACAATAGCCCTTCAAAATGGAGAAAAATGTGAGTGGATATGTTATGGGAGTGGTCTTGATGTAGGGAGGAAGACCTATATGCTACCATTGTGAAGTATTTCACGGATAGTTCTCAACTACCCTACCTACAAAAAGGAGTTGTATACCTTGGTGTAAGTTGTGAAGAAGTAGAAACTCTATTTAATGGGAAAGAAGATAGTAATCCACATAGATCACTAACCATTATTGTACATGTGGGCCTAGAGTAACCCATAGTAGACCAAGCATTACAAGTGGACGGGTTTCTACAACAATTTCATTTAGTGATCAAGTATAAGAAGGGTAGCACAAACAAGTTGGTCGATATGATTTCAAGGCCACCCATACAAAATATCATAGCTTTTGGAACTTTGATGCACATGGATCCATTCACCCATGATGCATACAAAGAGGCATATTCATAGGACGATGACTTCAAGGAGTGTTCAATAGTTGCAAAGGCAAGGTCATGTGCATGATGATGACAAAATAATTGAATACAATATCTAAGGTGAGTTACTCTATAGGCTGGATAAGTTATGTGTTTATGAAGGTGAACAACTACAACTGATTAGAAAGGCTCACACCTCCAAATTTGTAGGGAACTTTGGTGTAGGAAAGATAGTGGTTGATTTGCATAGGTATGTGTATTGGCCCAAGATGCAAGAAAAAATAGTTAGGTTTCTAAGAGGAAGCATGCTTTGTTGTACCAACAAGACTAGTAATAGGAAATAGGGTCTATATCAGCCCTTAGTTATACCCACTTGTCCTTTGGAAAGCATTTCCATAGACTTTGTGGGAGGTTCAAATAACTATGAAGGGACATTACTACTTGTTTGTGGTAAAGAAGTAGGGAACTTGTTCTTTGGACAGGTGTGAGTGCACTTTGGGATACCAAGGAGAATTGTTTCAAACAAGGACACAAGAATTATCAATGCATTTTGGACTACATTCTGGGAGAAGATGGACATCAAGTTGAAGAGGAATATCACATTCCATCAAAAAACACATGGACAATCAAAAGTAGCCAATAAAAATTTGGTGTAAATTTTCAAGAGTTACAATCAGAGGCATATAAATATATGGGATGAAAATTTGGTATATATATAATGCTCTTATAACAAAGAAATCCACATTTCTATTGGTAAGTCCTAATTTTAAACTCGTTTTGTACATTTTCCATTGTCCCCTTTGGATAATGCATATGGGTAGGAAGGAGGAGTGAGGGAGGATGTTACAAGGGATGTCTTAAGGGTGGGATTTTTTTTTTTTTGAAGATCATACAAATCCATTTACAGATACATGAGACACTACAAAATTCTTAGGAAAAATACAAAGGAAAACCTAATTTGCACAAAAAAATAGGACATTCAAGGTGTGAGATAGAGTATAGTTACAGTTGAACAAGGAGAGGCTATAGGGTGTTGGTAATAAAATTAAGGCTCTATGATATGGTCCCTTTGAGATATTGTAAAAGGTGGGAAATAATGCCCATAAACTCAGTCCATACCCATACATGTGCATTTACTCAGTGGTGAATGTAGAGAACATGAAGCTATGTAAGCCTTCCATGCTAGATTAGGATGACGAACAAACCATACCTTCTATGAAGGATTTGGAACTAGATGATTAGGGAAATTTGACATAGGATACATTTTTGTAGAATAGTTTGAGAACTACAAGACAGTGGCAGCATGACCTTTAGCATGTTGGGTTGAAAGGACAACTTCCAGGCAAAGCTAAATGGTACACTTAAGAGAAGTTGGAGGAAAATTTTCCTCACCTTGACCAAACCCTCCAAGAGTGGGGAGGTGTGATCTGGATTGGATCATTATATTATTTTTCATCCATACTGATGATTTTAGATTGGAAAAGTTGAGGAACCAACACTCATGACCATTTTTACTCATAGTCCTATTTTGGAAAATTTTGGTTCAAACAAATTAAGAGTCATTTTGATGCCTTAAATGAATACATTTTGTGGTCTTAACCCTAGTATGGACCTAAAATCCGTAATCTACATGTTGACACATTTTCAACAATGGAATAATCACCTCAATTGAAGCTTGTATGAGAAAGTTATGGCTCTAAAAAGTTGACCTATCAAAATTCACCACCATAATTCAAGAGGATATCACATCAACCCCTATTATTCATGAAAAATGGGGCTAGCCACATGATCATGATGAATAGTACTCTACAAGATTCAATATTGTAACTCTAGTTAAGTGTTGAAAGAACTAAACCTACCACTAGTAGGCTATCAGGTTTTGTTATAACCAGACCACTAAGATGAAAAAGGGGTTCCATTATATTCAAGTGCATTTTGTTTCATAAATGAGCAGAGTAGTTGACAGTGGGTAGAGAGATCGAAAACATAGAGGGTTTTAGAACTATAGCAACCTGCAAGCCACAAGACTCACTTCTTTGTACTTGCATCCATTTTCCATTCAGATAAATAGAGCAGATCAACTTCACCTTCCAATAAAGTTTTCTCTTGAAAGGGTTTCCTAGGTTATATCTAGTGTCATTTTTTGTTTTATTTAATTGCTCTCTATTTTCTACATATTTTATCTATTTCATGCATAAGCATAACATAATAATTAATGAATCCAAATATCTAAGAAGAAATTAACCCTCATCATGTAGATTTTGTATTTTTAAGAATAAGTCTATTAAATCTATTGTCATGAACTGGCCAGTGGAATATCCATGACAGTTTACAAATCAAATAAATTCATTCCACTAGCTTGAGAATCCAGGAAAGAATCTACCATGGAGAATATAATAAATCTATTTGGAATTAGTAGTTGTAAAATCCTCTTGAAATTGTTACAACCCTAGGTTAAAAGTTCATGTAATAAAGTTAATAAATGCAAAATAAGACCAAGGCCATGGGACATGTATTCCAAACTGGATGTTGGGAAAAACATCCTAGTGGGTGTTCATTTGGTTTATTATGGCTATGGAAATTGGAAAAGGAATTGGCAAAGGAAAATAGGCATTAATTGGCATTTATTTATGGAAATAAAATAAAATAGGAAAAGGGAGATGAAAGGTCACACATTTGCATGTGAGGAAAATTGAAAGGAAAATAGAGGAAATTGAAGAAAATCGAAGCCTCAATAGTAAAAATGCTTTTGAGGATCAGTGCACATCTTTTGACAGTTCTATGGTGTTGCTCTCTCTCTATTCTCTCTATTCTCTCATATTATTGCACACTTAGAGAATTCTTGGAGCACTCTAGCATTAAGGAAAGAAAGCAAAGGAATGAAAAGGAAGAAAATGAATGTAAGGGACAAATAAGGAAAAGTTGGATCAATCAGATTTAGCGGGAATACTTGCAGGTAACAAGTTCCATGTGTGATTTCCTAGTTGGTTGGTGAATGCATGGTACATGCATGTATGTATTTGGTTCTTGTTATCATTTGCTTGATTTTTTCCAACTGTGATATTGGTTACAGCCTTTCCTTGCCATTTCTAGATAGCCATGGTGTGATGGGGTTATTTCATTTAGTGGAGCTTTAGATTTCCAAATGGTTTTGGAACAAGGTGAGGTGGTCTCAAGAAAATCCCCAAGGGCCTAGGAAACCCTTAACCGATTTTGGAAGGATTGTGGTAAATCTTGAGGGTGGAGACACACAAATATCTCAAGCTATTGGTGAATAAATTCTGAGGCATCCAAGTTTGTTTAGGGCCTAGTGATCCCTTGACCGTTTTGGTAGGAGTGGTAAATCTTGGTTGTTTATGTGGTTTTTTTGGGCCTAGTGATCCCTTGAACGGTTTTGGTGGGATTGTGATAAAGCCTCATTGTTTGTGTGCTTACTTGGGCCTAGGAATCCCTTGACTTGTTTTGGCAGGACTACAGTAAATTCTGAGGGTGGAGGTGGCTTAATCTTCAAGAAGCCTTGTTTTGTTTTGTCTTGAGTCCCACATTCATGCTTGGAATATGGCACGAGGGTGATTGGCTAAAAGAAATATTTGGTTCAGCCCAATATATGGTTGGGTTGTACGTAGAATTCCTTGACTTGGTTGGGTTTTACATCATTTAATGATAGTAATTTATCTATGGTAATCTATGAGCGCTTTTACTTCTTATTATTATGATTTGATGGTTGTTATGTCATGATTAATATGTTGGTTATTTGTTGGTTATAAGCATGGATATTTTATGTAATCTAGTTATGGTTGTTCATGAATTGATATGTATTGATTGGTTAATGAATGCATGGGTTCACAAATATTATTTAAGCTATTATGAGAGGGCATTAGACCTTCTTGGTGATTCTCATATAAGTTTCAGACTTCTATGTTAAGATATGCATTCATGACCTATAGATCACATGTTCACTATATGTTTGATGAAATGTCTATCATGGTTATGCTTAGTTAGGTAAATTACTTGATCAAGTTTTATGTTAGAGGTTTTCCCTTGTTCCATTTATTTTTTTGGAAAGCCTCATCAAGTTTTGGTAAGTGGTTTGGAGACTAGCCCTGAAAAGGTGGCTCAAATTCTGGAACCGCACCCTCAGAACTGGGAAATTTGGGTTGTAGTCACATGGGGGTAGTGTTATGCATGCAATTGGAGGGTCATAGCCATTGGATTGAAGGCTTGTGCATGCAACTGGGAGTCCATGTAAGTGAAAAAGTAATCCATCTCAGGATTTGGGCACCTAGAGCGGTTGTTTAGCTCCTGGGGGTCTTGTAACTCTTGAGGAAGGTCAGTAAAGTTTTAGTTTGTAAACTCCACTTCCTTAATGAAGCTAGGAGTTAGAGCCATTTCATATTAGCTCTCCATATCATGTTTATCCTGACAAGCTGGTGAAAGTAGGTAAATGTGGGAGGCTGTGTTACAGATTGATATTAGAGCTCTTAGGTTCAACACTTGGATTGGATGGTTGGAATGTGTTTTTCATGCATGCATGTTAGTTGTCTATGTGTTTGTTGTGAACATGCATTATGGTGGTCATTATGAAGTTTATGACGTTTTTAGTATGTTATCAAGCTAACATTTTTTCCGATATAGATCATGAGATGTAGATCATTAGAGCAAGGTTGTAGCACTAGACGTTGGGGTAAAAGAGAATCATCATATAGGTTTGTATGTTGGTCATGTAGGTATGTTGATTAATGGTTGTTATAAGCATTATGATTATGTACATGCATGTTATTGTATTGCTATTGTGGTTACATGAATGATGGATCTTAGTTGATCAATGTGATCATATACACCTATGTCAGATAGTCATGAATGACAGTAAATTGTTGTTGCATGCATTGCGATCATATGCATGATGAGTACAATCATCGCAATCAAGGTCTTGATGTAATATATATCGTGTTAATCTAGATTGGAATGTGAAAATGGTTAGGGTTATGAAATTTAGGTATGAGTCAATATACTTGTGATATTAAGTCATACTAATTTGTATTGATTTTTGAATGTGTGATGGCCTCCCTTGAGATACATTTAGGTATGAGTTTAATTATGTCTTCTATTTGGTTTATCTAACATGGTATGTCTGTAGGTTGTTTGAATAGTTATTGAATTGCATGGTATGATGATGTGTCTATAATATTGCATGAAGGAATGATCTTGTTTTAAGACGATTGTACTAACACAATATGTGTTGTGACAGCTGATATGCACTTGAGTGCAGGTGAGTGCTAGTAGTATTTTTATGGCTGATGATTGTGAGTTGACTATTGATTATGACATGGTTGTTAGACTTGGTAAAGGTTGATTTCAAATTAATAGACACGATGGCTTGATATTTGGAACATGTGACTGACATGTGTGAACAATTGCAGGGAACATGCTTGGCATTAGCGTGACAGCATAACAATTGATTTATTTATATAACTAATAGCTAGGTGATCTGATAATGCATAATAAGACTCAATTGCAGCAAGGAAAAAAGGTAAAATAAAGGTACTGGATGAGAAATACTTTGGCTATGTTTGGAAACTACAATTCCAAATGAATGAGTGCTTTGCATGAATACATGAAGTCTTCTTAACCTTGATTTTTTCTTACATTATGTGGATATGTGCTATATTCCTAAACATGCATTTGACATGTATACTACTTGGTTTCCAGTTATGGCTAGATTCATCAAGGAAATGGAGTCCCTTGAGAGATGATATATGTACGTGTTCAGTTACATGGAAAAAGAGACTGCCATGAAATCTTGAAGAAGGCTCAGATTGAGCTTTCCCTTGAAAGCATTAGGAACACATGGGGATGGAGTCATGGTGTTTGTTGTTGATTTTCTGCTTTCAGTGCTTTATGATTTTTTCATGCTTGGTTTTCATTTTTGTTTATGTCTAGTGCATCACCATTCCACTTTGTTTGTGGTGTCGTATTGCTATTAATTTTTCAAGGTTTTATTCTTGTTTGTTCTTTTTCTTTCCTTTTATGTTTTGAGGATCTTAGGAATTGTTTGGGGAAAGAAGAAAGTTATGTTGGGTGTGTGCTATATTCTTTCCATGACTAGACCCACACATTGTATGTTGCGCCGGATGTAGTAGGGATGTCACAAGGGGGGCGGAAGCCCCCCTTGTCAGGGGGTTTACAGGGGGCAGTAGCCCCACCCGCTTGCATGGGATTCGAGGCAACACCCCAATTTTTTTTTTTTATGCAAACCCAATAACAGCTAGGCGAACCCAAGGATGGGGGTTTGATCCAAAGCTGGTCAGCGGACCTACCCATGGTTTTGTGGATGGATTTTGTACATGGTTTTAGGCATGATGGTTTTCTTCCCATGGTATTTTGTAGATCTGGTCAAGGGAACTATGATTATGTTCAAATATAGGGTTAATGGATTGGGGTTTATGAAGGATTTGGCATGTATATATATGTATTGTAACATTGAAAATAATATAATGAAAAATCAATCTGGTAGTCCTGGTTTTGGGATCTAGGGGAAAATCTTTGTGTATATTTACTTTTTTTCTCACCATTGTTTATTTTTTTATTTGAAGAATTCATTTGCAGGTAGTTTATGTACAGGGTTAAAACCTACATTTGGTATTAGAGTTGCTTCGACTTCAAGGGGATTCCTTTGTTATTGAGGGGTTTTTCACGGGCCTGTGGTAGACCCTGTTAGAGTGGGATATTTGTGGGATCAATTCTTGTAGTGATAGAAGATGACCAACAGTGGAAAGATAGAGATCGAAAAATTCAATTGACAAAGTTTTGAGTTGTAGAAGCTCAATATGGAGGATTTGTTGGTGGATAAAGATCAGTGGATTGCGATAGATCCAAGTACTAAACCCACGACAATGATAGCATAAGGCTGGGCAAAGTTGGATTAGAAGGGAAATAGCACAACACAGTTGTGTATATTAGATTCAGTATTGTTGAATGTATCAGGGGAAGCTACAACGAAGGCTTCGTGGGACAAGTTAGGGACTTTGTACCAATCTAAGTCTCTAGTGAAAAAACTTTTCCTGAGGAAAAGTTGAATAACCTAAGGATGAAGGATGCAGACTCAGTAAGAGAGTATTTGAACGCTTTTAATATTGTGGTAACTCAATTTTTATCTATTGATATAAAAAATTTAGATGAAGATAAGTGCATAATTTTGTTGCATTCTCTACTAGATTCGTGGAATAGTCTAGTTGTTGCTATAAGTAGCAATACAACTTCCTTAAAGTTTGATGAAATAGTCTCATCCTTGTTGTTAGAGGAGATGAGATAGAAAAATATGGAGATACAGAATGGATATTCCTTGTCTGTAAGAGGACGGTATCAGAACTGAAACAAAAATAAGTCCTCAAGTGGGAGATCTAAATCTCAAGGAAAACTTGTAAAGGGATGCTAGAAATGTGGAAAGGAAGGGCACTATAAAAATGAATGTAGATCTAAAGATCCTGAGAAAAGAAATGGATATGATGATACTCCTTCTATTGATTCGGATTTAAAAAGGAACACAACAAATTACAGATATAACCATAAATACAAATATGCAGTAGAAATAATACTTCATTTCCTTAATATCAAATACTGAAATAAGCTTACAAACTGAATGGAAACAAGACTAGCTCGGGTGATGGTAGCCTATCTTTGAGAAGAGATGTGGCAGCTACATCCCTCCGAACTATGTTACAATGAGGTTCAAAGGCCTATTTATTATTGAGAAATAATGGAAGACCCTAAACATCCAAAAACCTAACCCTAGGAGATGAAGCGCCAAAATTGTGGGCCTCGTTTGGGAAAATTGGTACATCAACTTCCTGGGGTCGTAGCTTTGGCATACGAACTCCGTTTGGCTATCATAATACCTCGTTTCGAAGACCTTGAAGAAAAGGCTGAAAACAAACTAGCTAGTTGGTTTTGGACATTTCCAATCTCTCCATCCACCTCGGATGAAGGTGAGGATGTGTACTTGGATTCTTCTTCAAGTACACATGTAGATCATGAGGAATGGTTGATTGAATCAGGTGCATCATTACACTTCACTCCCCATAGGTAATGGTTCTACGAGTATGATAAATATGATGCTGGTGATGTCTTCTTAGGGGATGACAGGAAGGCTAAAATCATCATACATGGAAAATTCAAGCTGAAGTTGCAAGGTGGAAGGATTGGAACACTTCTTTGTGTTCTTCATATTCTTGCGTTAGCTAGGTATTTGATTTATGTAAGCAAGATGGATGATGTAGGTGTAAAAATAGTGTTTGAGAAATATATTTATAAGATGGTTCGGGGAGCAGTGGTATTGATTTAGGGAGTTCGGATTGGAACTTTGTACAAGCTTCTGGGTAGCACTGTTATTGATGGGTGCAACAGTTTTGTGGTTCCTGAAAATGGAGTAGAAAATATAGTGGTCTTTGGAGAAAATACCATGTTATGGCATCAAAGGCTTGGACATATTTGAGAGAATGGCCTTCGAATACTACATGGTAATGGTATGGTAGAAGGTATGTCTAATTTCTCTTTGCATTTAGATTTATGCAAACATTGTGTATATGGCAAGAAGAATTGGGTGAGTGTTCCCTCAGGTGCTAAGAGGGCGAAAATGATATTAGAGCTTGTGCATAGTGATGTGTTTGGACCTGTGTCAATTCCATCATTGGGTAAGTCTGTGTACTATGTCTCATTTATATATGACTTCTAGATGAATAACGGATATATTTCCTCGGGAATAAATCTGAATTCTTTGACAAGTTTAAATAATTTAGGCTCTGGTGGAAAATCAAACAGAGAATAAGATTAAGGTGTTGAGGAAAAATAATGGTGGAGAGTTTTGCAAGAAGGAATTTGAAGAGTTCTGTAAGAAGTGTGGTATAGCATGGAAGAATACTATTCCATCCACAACTTAGCAAAATGGTGTTGTAGAAAGAATGAATAGGATGTTGATGGAAAAGGCAAGAAGCATACTCAATGGTGTTGGATTAGGGCAGGAATTATGGGAAGAGGCAATGGATACTGCATGTTACCTATTTAACATATCACATTCATCAACATTGGAGGATAAGACTCCACATGAGGTATGGATTGGTAAGAAACCATCTCTTTCACGTTTGATGGTATTTGGATGTGATGCATATGCACATGTTCTAAAGGAGAAAAGAACCAAGTTGGATAGTAAATATGAAAGGTAAATATTTATTGGGTATAAGGATGGTTTGAAATGTTATAAGCTTTGGAACTCAGAAACGAGGAAGAGTGTGTACAACCGAGATGTGGTGTTTAGAGAGGTGAAATATGTTATTAAACATGAAGTCCTACCAAAGGAACCTGAGAAGATAGAACTTGATTAAAGGAGGAAGAGTCAAACTGTTGTAGCTCTGATACCACTTGTTATAGATCTAACCCAAGAATATTATAGATCTGATATGAACATATAAGACAATGCAAATAAACCCAAAAGTAATATGAAATGATTCTTTATTGATCAGACCCTTAAGGTAGGGCAACACCATACATTCACTCCTTAAGGAAGGAGAACACTCCACAAGCCATATGCCTGTTCATACAATATTCCTTCACACCATTCCTTGGCCTGGAGTCTATAGCCTCTATATAAGCCTCATACATACAATAACACGAATCATTACCATGGTTCCCTCATACCATCGACTAATACCATGGGCCCATTACATTATTACTAACTACTTGTGGTCCCTTACATGATATGGGTTAAGCACCTTATTTATTACTATGACCCATCCCATTATTACATTATTACCTTGGGTACCTCCCTTGGTACCCCATATTATCCCCCCTAGGTATATAACATTCCACCCCCCTAAGCATGTTTCGTCCCCGAAACATGGGAAGAACACAA
>APFE031354541.1:92780-124786 GCA_000404065.3 Pinus taeda | reverse complement strand
ATCAATATCTACACTGAAGCCAATGCATCTAATGAAAGCAATCAAATATGAGTAGAAATCAACATCTACATTAAAATCAATGCATCTAGTGTAAGTTATTAGAAATAATTAGAAGTCGACATCTACACTGAAATCAATGCATCTAGTGCAAGTTATTAAATAGGATTAGAAATCAATATCTACACTGAAACCAATGCATCATGTGAAAGAAATCAAATAGGAGTAGAAATCAATATCTACACTGAAACCAATACATGTAATGCAAGAAATCAAATGAGTAGAAAACAACATCTACGCTGAAATCAATGCATCTAGTGTAAGGTATTAAATATGATTAGAAATCGACATCTACACTGAAATCAATGCATCTAATGCAAGAAATCAAATAGGATTAGAAATCAATATCTACACTGAAACCAATGCATCTTGTGCAAGCAATCAAATAGGAGTAGAAATCAACATCGACATTAAAATCAATGCATCTAATGTAAGGTATTAATAGAATTCTAAAGCGACATCTACATTGAAATCTTTCCTCTCTTTGTCTCTCTTTATTTGTCTCTCTCCCCATATATATCTATCTGTCCATATATCTCTCCCTCTTACCCTTCTCTCTCTCTCTCTCTCTCTCTTCCTCCCTCCCTCTCTTTTCCTCTCTCTTCTACATCCTCCCCCATTGTCTCTCCTTCTCACCCCCAAAACATACACTCTCTCTCTCTTTCTTGCTTCTTTTCCTCTCTCTTCTACATACTCTCCCATTGTCTCTCCTTCTCACCCCCAAAACATACACACTCTCTCTCCATCTCTCTTTCTCTTGCCTCTCCCTCTCCAAATTTCTCTCTCCATGTCTTTTTTCCACTTCCAACTCCATCTCTTTCTCCCCCCCTCTCTCTTCTCTCTCTCAAGTCCCCTCTCTTTTTCCTTCCTCTCTCTCCCCTTCTCTCCCACCTCCCTCCATCTCTCCCCCCATCATACACACACTCTCTCTCCCTCCTCCATATCTATGTCTCCCTGTCTCTCTCTTCCCCTTCTTTCCCTATCTTTATCCTCTTATTTTCTCTCTCTTCTTTCGTGTCCTCTCTCCCTCATTCCATATTCATCTCTCCCTTGTCACTCCCTCTCTTTCCCCCTCCAAATCCATCTTTCTCCCTCCCTCTCTCCCCCTCATCTCTCTCTCTGTCTCTCACCTCTATGACTCTCTCCCACACTCTATTCCCTCTTCCATCTCACTCTCTTTCTTAAATATGATCCCTTTGTATTGTATTTAAGAAAGTATCTAAATTAATAAAAAACATAACTGGTGGGAAAATATTAAACCTATATTTCAGATCAATCATGTTAAAGAAAAGACAATAATAAAAAAATTAAAGGAATCACTCACTATATTTTCTTTATCATTGTTAATCACTTTGCTTTGTCACTTCTCTTGGATCCTTGGTTAAGATGCATCTATGGCTAGTTCATTTATAATATTATTTATATTATATAAAATTTCGCAAATGTAATATATAAAAGTATTCTCATTTTTTAGTTTATTAAAACCTCCATTTAATTCTATGAAAAATATTGTTATTAGTCTCCTGAAGATGTAGAGGTTTAGATATACCTCAAAGTAATTATATCCATTTTTCTCTTAGATTTAATTAAAAAATGTTATAAAATTAAATTAAAATAAAATATTTGTAAAATACTTTTATTTTTTAAATAAGTTATTGTTTTTGGGCATGTGGTATTGATAAGATATGGTATTGACCCATGGTATCGTAACAATTAAAAGCCTAAATCCATAACATAATAATCAAAAGTCTAGCTGGCCCATGGTATTATAATTTTCTTCCCTCCTCTCCCTCTCTATCTTTCTCTTGTGGGTATTGACCCATGGTATTGTAAAAAAACCTACTTAGACGTTAGTAATATCCATGGTAAATATTCATGATTATAAATCTTGTCATATTGTAAATATTGAGTTTTTATCCTCTTATTAATTAAATTTATAGATGGAACACATCTATATTGATTGTTAGAAATATATTGATTACATAAAATATAATATTACAATATTATATGTTACCGAATATTTATAACCACCCCCACTTAATAAATAGTGGCAAGGGGTGTGGAGAAATACTAATTAAAATGTAATATTATTAAATTTTACCTAATATTTCAAGTCAAACCCCAACCTAAATATTACATTCTACTCAATATTTCCCCTCACTCCTACTAATTGTATTTAAAAGCTTCCATTATATTGAGTTTAGCTTCGTAAAACATAAAACCCTGAAATTTATGTGATTATTATTATTACAATATTATAAAATCACATAACCGAAAACTTGAATACCACGAAATATAAATTTACTAGGTTATTATTATTATAGACATCACACAACAGAAAACCTAAATGCCAGGAAATTGACCCGGTTATTATTACATGACATGGTAGAGATACATTATTATTATTACAATATTACAAAATCACATAACCGAAAACTTGAATGCCACGAAATATAAATTTACTAGGTTATTATTATTATAAACATCACACAATAGAAAACCTAAACGCCACGAAATTGACCCGGTTATTATTACATGACATGGTAGAGATACATGCGTGCACAATGATCTGAGAAGATAGAAAAGGCCTTTTGTGAAGCTTTTTGGTGTAGTCTCTGATAAATGAATATAGGAATATAGTGAATTAACATTGTATTATAATTTCATAACTACATAGTAAAAAGTAAAATTAAATAGAAATCACACAACCGAAAACCTGAACGCAACGAAATATAAAATTACCTGATTGTTATTGTTGAATTGAGGCTTCTGTCATCCATAATAGTTATAAGTAGAACTTCGGCGTAAATCACATAAAGAGAGACATTTGTCAACGCGTTTCGAACCAACCAGTGTGGTTCATCTTGTCTTGATGATGAACCATACTGGTTGGTTTGGAACGCGTCGACAAATGTCTCTCTTTATGTGATTTATGTCGAAGTTCTACTTATAACAAATTGTTATTATTACGAAATATAAAATTACTTGATTATCATTATTACAGAAATCACAACCTAAAACCTGAATGCCACTAAATTTACATCGTTATTATTACAAGATGTGTTTCTTTGTTATTCAATGAATAAGCTAATCCATCTCTTTTTAAATTGTATATATATCGTATTCAAAATTGAGTTTGTTAATATTAGCCAACACATTTTTTATTTTAAAGTAACGTTACACATATCTTGTGCATATGCAATAGTCAACACATAGTAATGTTACACATATCTTCAGCATATACAATATATATTAGCTAACACACATACTTTTTTTTTATATTTTTTGAATGTAACGTTATGTGACACATATTTTTTTAATTTTTTTTTTTGTAATGTAACATTACATTTCGTGACAACATCTCCCTCATATTTTTTTAATATTTTTTTAATGTAACGTTACATAACGTGATGTAATGTAACAACATCTCCCTCATATTTTTTTAATGTTTTTTAATGTAACATTACATAACGTGACAACATCTCCCGTGGCGCAATAATTAAATTATAATTAATTAAGTGTAATCATTTAAACATATTTAATTAGAATTACTCAATTAATAATTATAGTTGAATTTAGGATTATAAATTAATTATAAATTTCTTATTTTTAGCACAGGCAACATAATTTCCAAAATTCTAGTAATTTTAATATACCAACTTCAGAAGCTCATAAATAGAGTTTTACTGACCAAATGCCCAGGATGGCTCATTGCAAAGATAAAATTGTAGAGAATATTTATGAAGTGGTTTCAATTCCATATTTGATCATTTATTGGGTATAAAATTCAGTAGAAGATCAGGATCTGAATTTTTAACAAAATCAATATTTTGAGTTTTATTTTATGCATTCTTATTTGCTCACGACTTCTTCTGAGCGCAGACTCATTCATCAATAATCTCCTTGGCTAATTAAATCATCACAAACATCAATAGAAAGCTCATATTTCCTTTTCAATTGTTTACTTAATTGAATTTGATTGAATTTATTTTAATTCTAAATTTAGCATTTTGATTTTATTTTTGTATTTTAATTTTGTTTTAATTTTTTTTGCAGGAAAACAGTTGAAGAGATGAAGAGAAAACAATATCAATCAATGAGAAGGCTCCAACAATAGAAGAATGGAATTTTGAACCAATGAAAATTGATTAAACAATTTTCTTCTTCAACAAACTTTCTTGTTAACAATTCTTTTGAAACTATTATAAATAACAGATTGTAAAATGCAATAAAGGCTTCTCTCCTCTGCAATTTTGGAATTCGAAAAGCACTTATGTAATAGGAATTTAGAGTTGTAGGTGGGAGGAGAGAAAATCTTAGATCTGGGGATTATTGAGAATTTTTCTTTTGCATTCTGAAATATGTATGATGGGCAGAGTTTGCACTTCTGCAGCTCTTGTTGTGACAATAGAAGTTGAAGCAATGAAAAGGACTGGTGGAAACCAGAGCGAGAGAAATGGATTCAATAAATTGGTATCTCTAATACTATTGTTTTAAATATTAGTTTCATTTTATGATGGCAGGAATGTGTCATTTTATTCATATTTGTGCACTATTGTCGGTATGAGTAATTTGTCTTAATCATATGTTATCATTTATCTCTGCTCTTATGGGTTGAATTTTGATTTCTGAGTAACTATTTACTCAAAAATATGTCTTTTAATACTGGTTTAACAAATAGTGATATGGTGTGAACTACTTCCTCATATTATTTTTTAATTATTCAAATTACTGGTTAAACAATCAATATCATTTTGTGAACTTCTTTCTAAATTTTGTTGGTTTATTAATTCAGTTAAGAGGTCTCTGAATAGAATATGTTTTGGTAGACATAATGTCAGTTAATTGAACTACATATTTAGTTTGATATTCACTATAAGCCAGACATATTTAAATTCCAATAATTTAAATATCTTACTTTTAGTTGGGTTAGATCTATATCTGCCTAATTGAGATAGGATTAGGATTTAGTTCCTTTTGGTTGCATTATAGAATAAATTTTCACTTAGATTTAATTTTACATTCTTATAAATCATCTTCCCAAAGAAGAAAACTTTAGTTGTGGCTTGGTTGAGCCCCATATCAGCTTAAGGATCACTTTCTTGCATGATTAGCAAGAGGGTTGATCTGATGTCTCTTCTCCATTAGTAGATGAAAGTCATATTGTAAGCCATTTTGGAGATTGAGAGAATGTAACTGGACCTAGTTGAACTAGTGAGAACCACCATTCCAAATGAAAAAGGAGTTGCTTTAAGGTCCGAACTATGTAGTCATCCCTCGATGTTGTTGTAGAAAATTTTGAGGCTTCAACATTTTTGGCCCTAGAAGGAGGGCTTGAAACTTGTTGCCTATTGGAGTCATTATATTCTAACTTTTTATTTATCACGATGGCTCCTCTTAAACTTCCAATTTGGAGTTGTATCAATGGACGTGCATCTTCTAATACTCCACTTGAAGTGGTAAGACTCTTATCTCAGGTAAAGTTTAGTGGTAAGGGGAATACTTCTGCATTTAATCATGCTTTACAATTCATTCAAAATTTTTCAAATTCTATTTTTCAAGGAATTGATGAAGGTATTTTATGAAGGATTTTTACTCTTACATTATTGGCAAAAGCCAGAAGCTGGTGTCAATTGCTTCCAATTGCCTCAATTCACAGCTGGGATCAATTTGTTACAATGTTCCTTTGTAAATTTGGTTTCTATAACTATGAACAGGTATATAACGAAATTGAAGATTTATGAAGGTTTGAAAATGAGTCTTTGATTGATTTTACCATTTGATTTCATTTAAATTGCTTGAGATTTAAAATTAAAGAAAAACCCTCAGAAGAGGAATTATTAGTTTGGTTTGAATATATTTGTTCTCTTCCTCCCATTTATAATCCATATGAAATGATTTCAAACTTTTCTCAATCTTCTTCCAATTTCATTAACATGATTGAGAATTCCAATATGGAGGTGCGAACAAATTATGATGAAGTGGCCTCTATTATGTACGATCAATTTCTTCATTTAATGCACACTTCATATAGTATTAATAATGATCACTATGCACCTTCGCATGTCAATGAATCTCAATCATAAATCCTGGAAAATTTTACTATTCAAATGCAAGAAGATATTAGCAACAATATTGAAGAAAATACCACTTTGAAATCTGAAAATCAGTATGCATCAAATTCATAAAATCAGAACATAAATCAACAAGTCCAAGCAGCAATCAAAGTTTCCAATAACACTCAACCTACTATACATATTTCTGAATTCTTTTACTATGAACAGATGTCAAATTCAGAACAACAAAGCAACATTTTTCAAGAAAACAAAAGTACACAAATGAATGATCTCAAATTTGAAATTTACAATAAGAAAATGCAAAAGAGTTCTCAAAGAAACACACTTTTAAATCCATTGCTTCTGATTCTCATTTTTCCCTTTATCTGATATTTTTGTTGATAGCAATTTATCCCCTCTTAACATTAATGATATTTTAGAAAACAAAGAGGTTGAACCTAACGAATTGCCAATTAGTTTTTATCAAGATAGATAATTAATTATTGATCATTCTTCTGACGTTAATGAACATGTGCTTTATATTCCTTCTTGGTTTGATACATTGGATAAGATTGAAAGGAATTCTAATGAATGTCGTGAGGTCATTTATGATAGTTACTTTGACATTGAGGACATTGATTTGTCTACTTCACTATTGAATCCTCGTGATTAAAGCCTAATCAAATATGAAAATGAAGAACACTCTAATTCAAAAATTGTATCAAATAGTTCTCATTTTCAAATAATTAATCATACTCATGATTTCAACATTCGAGAAAACATTCCAATCTATGATTTATATGACGATCAAGATCTCATTCCTATTCATAGTCATGATTCTCTTTCTAATTCACAGGTTGGTATTAAAAATCATTTGAATTCTATTATTCTAACCAAGTCTTGTGAAAAGGAAATTGTTTTAAATCAATGCCAATTGTGTTATTACAATAATTATAACACTAGTGTAAACTATGATTTTATTTTATTATTTTTCCTTCACTTATTTTATTTAAATTCAGATTTGTTTTATGTTTTTAATTTTCGATTTTTAGATAATTTGTGTTGGCATATTGAGAAGTTCAGTATTAAACACTCAATTGATGTGTTGTTTGAATGGGAAAATGAAGTTTCAGATTCTAATCGTAAACATCAAGAGCTATTTCTCTTCCAATTTCAACTGATGTTCATTTCTTATCGATTACTTTTACCTTCTCAAAGGCAGTGTCAACAAGAGAGTGTATTTTCACAATATGACCAACAATCTAATTCAATTAATAATATTCCACTATATTTAATAGATTTTCATCCATTTTTCATAGACCCTTTTGAAAAATATTTGGAAAGTTTTCCTTCATGGAAGATTGTTAATAAATTAACAATTATATATAACACTAACAAATTTATGCAAGCCATTATATCTAAAAGCTCATTCTCACAATCTGACCCATCATCTTCTCTTTTGAACATCTCCCAATCAATAGTGGAAATCCATCCAGATTTCTATGATCCAATTGAAATTCAACTAGAAAGGACATTTCAAGAGAAGGTAATTGTAAGTAATATACTAGCAATAACTGAACATTTTGCTTTCAGATTTAATTTCCTTAGTTTAATTTTATTTGTATTTTTGTTACTAATGATTGATCTGTACATGCATGCGGGAATTAAAATGAGAGAGTGGTTACATTGGAAGTATGACTATATCTAGTCATGTTTCCTTAATAAATTTAGAAGTAGGAATATATTAATTTAGATTAGATTTCTTTTATGTTAGCACCTATTTCATTATTTCAGATTTCAATAAAAAAAAGTAATGACTTTTTATGGACATTCCCTTTCATTTTCGAAAAAGCAACTTAGAATATTTTAGAATCTCTTAGATCGCACACATTTGTGAAAAGCACTTGATTGTCTTATTTTGCAAAAAATTCATCACGATGATCATACATGAAGAAATTCCAAGAATTTTCTATAGCTTAACAATTTTGGATTCGTAAGTATTTTTGAAAATGAGCTTGTTTTACCACTCTTGTATTCTGATGTAAATCAGAGGTGGATGAAATTTAATGAAAACTCATTACTTAGCATTTTTAAGATCAAATAAGTAGATGATACTGAACATGGGAGATATTGAAGATTCATGAGGTAAAATTTACAGTCAATTTTTTTCCAAGTATGCATTTTAAAGGTCCATCTTCATCTATTGTTTGATTTTATTTTTCATGATTTATTTCCTATTTATGTCTATTTATTTTTGCAGGTCCTCATTGCTTTGATTTTGGAGACTTGAAACAAGAAGGGAACTATTTTAAATCTGCAACATGCTCAGGGAAGTATTAGTTGTTTTGTCAGAATTTGAGGATTCATTAATTTTCCTTATATATTTCACTAAAATTTCGTTTAAACTTTTAAATACATTATCTGGAAATTCATGTTGGATCATTATAATACCATAACTCTCCTCATGAGAAAGTTGTGATAACATCTTCCTCTGATTGAATAATCCAATGGTTAATCAAATTATTGAATGGAGTTTTTATAGAAAGGAAAAATTGAGTTGGGCATTTCTATTTTGGATACTTTAAAACGTCACAATCTTGTTGTATTGTCATCTATCATTATCAGAGCATCCTAATGTCAAGAGATTTCATATAAAGCATCAATTGAAGTATTGTGATATCCACCCAATTCCGGACCCAATACCACATTTAATTATAGTTTTGAAAAATATTGCATCCATTTATAAATCACAATTTTAGTTGAAGCGCATGTTTTAAAAGTTTTGATGTCCTGGACCCGATACCACATTTAAATTCAGTTTTAAAAGATATTGCATCCGCTCATAAAATCATAATTTCAATTGGGACATACATTTAAAATTTCTGATATCCCGGATCTAATAAAAGATTAAATCTATTTAATAAAACTATTGAGTCCATTCTACATCGCACATCGGCATATCAATGATGTTACATCTCATTTTCAATCATTCAATCACCGATCTCTTATCAAGCCCAAAGTTGGTCCTACAAAGATGCCATGTCACATATCACAAGTCACATATTAGAGGTTTTCAAATAATATTGCACCAAATATCTTTGATTTTGCGATAGCCCCGTCACCTCCAACCTCCGATAAAAGTTTTCATAATATCGCATCCTTCAGACCGCATCATCCATCTCATAGCATTTCAACATAAGCATTCCCGATAGGTAACCTGCGATATAAGATCCCCAATATAACTTCTTGCTTGCCATATCACAATTTTCATATCACGAAATTCAATAAGTTGTTCTCCTTTTGTACACCCGATATTGAAACTCTAATAAAAGACCTACGATATACATTTTTGCTCGTATCTCTAATCAAGGCCTATCGAAATTTCCTAATGTCACATGTTTCAAAAAATACAACTATAATATTTCATCGATACTTTTCTCTGATAACACTCATATGTGCAGAAACTTAGAAATTTAGGTTATGGGTAAATGATCATATTTTGTCGCTCATCGGTACAACTAGAATCAAATGCTTACGCCCATTATAAAACTCGAATTTGCTACAAATGGGGGAATTTTTTGCACAAAATGCTTACAACAAATGATATTATATATGCATGTTCCAAATATTCAAATTGCAAAGATAAAGTTGAACCATTGCATCACAATTACCAAATTGTTTCCCTTTAGTCATATTCATTTCTTCCAAAGGGACTCAAAGTCTCTGACTGATGAAATTTGAAATCCTAATCTGCTACTTAACATTTTTTAGACTTTTCTCAAGATTTCAAATTCGTAGACCCTTGGATTTGTATTATATCAGAAACATTAAAAAAAAAAATCCAATATTTACTTCTTTGAGCCTCACATTTCCTTTTACCACTATCATATCCATTACATCTATCAAAGGAAAAATTCACTATGATGACGTGAAGTCTTGTTCCATTATCTTTGAATATGTATGCTACTTTCATGTTATCATGATGACTCAAAACTTGGATGTGTTTCAATCAAAACTTTGTGAAATCCAAGAATTCAATCATAGGAATGACTTTCTAACTAAAGGGATATATTTTCTTCATGATATACGCACATGGACCTCTTCTACTCTTCTCGGCAATCTGCTTGGCTAATGAAATATTTCATCACCCGTGGTTCATTTATATTTTTGCCTTTGATTCGTTATTGGATGCACATTTTATTATATCAATCATCTTTTAGTGAGCATCTTCATTTACTACAAAGGCACTCATGAGCATCCACTATGGTAATGTAGAAATTCGTAGCAAATTTGGAACAATTAAAGATAATAGATCATGATTAACCCATTTGAAATTTTCTTTTATTTTGATATTTGATAATCAATCCATATTTATCATTTAAAGATTCAAATCATCTTCATATATATAATTGATATATTATTTGGGATTTCAAATCAACTTCAATATAATGGAGCTAATACAAACTCAAAATAAAGAAATGAAAGAGAGCATTTATCACTGTGATTTATTAAGGAGCATATTTACATTCTCATCTCTCATGAATTTAGTTTACTACAGATTCCTGGAACATGAAACATTGTTTTCTTCTAATTTGTTGCTTGTTTTAGTTTAGATTTAATAAGTGATGATTGTGGGTCAATAAGATTTCAGTCTATTCAACTTCTTCATCCTTTTAATTTTAATTAAAGGAAGAAGTTATCTTTTGTTGGAGAAAATGATACCTCTTAGGTGAGATTGAACGCAATTCTCCAAATGGTAAGTTCCATGTTCCCACTTTCATTTATTTACTTTTGGTTTCAGTTTTGTTTTTAATTTTTGTTGATATAAAACTCTCTTTTGCAGCTCCTCATAAAACTTATCACGCTTCCACCACATCATATTTGGAATTCACTCTCTTTTGTTTAGTAATGATCCTTATCGAATTAACTACACTAGGGAGTTTTTGAAACTTTAGTTTGTTTCTTTAAGCATTTCTTTTGTTAAAAAATGGTTAAGATGCTGCTTTGAATCAAAACTATTGACATGAGATAGAATTTTTTTCATTGTCACTAAATTTTATCATCATTGCTATCGGAAGCCAAAACACTTATAAAACCGCAAGATAAAATTTATTTAAATCTCAACACAAGAATGAACATTCACATGATTATTGTATTCTACTTCATTTTTTTGATACATTGGTATAAACTATCTTGTTGTAGTTTATCTAAAAAAAAAAAAAAAATCTTTCACTTTTACCTTCTTCATTTTTTATTTTTTTATTGATTTCTTTTCTTACTTTAGCTTAGGAAATATTTTTATTTTCTTTTCAATTTTGTTTTGATTTTGATGACTCTTCCATGATATATGTGAAAGTACCTTTCGTGTTCAACAACGGTTGACATACAGGGGGAAATCTTAACTCTTCCTATATCAGTGAATTTCATTTATCATTAAAGTCATATCCTTATGGAACCATAATTCCTTTTGCTTTAAATATTTTTATGGAGGAACACACATCCTTTCTAGGTGATTGAGTTTACTTTTTCAAGGATATAATTGATTTGAGTTTAATACAACGAATCCTTCCCACCCCTCCACACAAAAACCTCTGATTGATAGTTGCAGGGAAAGAATTTGGAGGCAACATTATGAAGATATTATGTCCATTAAACATAAATTTCTATTACCATCGTGCTTCTTTCACATAAATACATCGTAAACTACAAGCTTGCAAATGTGCTTATCAAAATGGTGATTAAAGAGGAAGCATGAGAAATATAAGTAAACCCATTGGGGCTATGAACGCTCGCCAGCAGTGGGACTAGGCTTGTATGGCATAAAAGACAACTTCGTCGGGGTACTGCTTAGGCTTGCTGGAATTGAAGCGATGGAGACAATCATAAAATGGATATATTCTTTATCAAAAACTCCTATCTCTATCTTCTTATATTATTATATGAGACAATTTTTAAAATAAATTTTCTTAAATTTGGATTCAGGACTTTTACTCTAGTCTTTTGTGAGTACTCATCTTTACAGACTCATATTGCTTAATCCATTTTATGTGGGATCTATGGAAATATTTTATTTTTAGAAAATTTCATAAACTCCATTATTTTTAATCTTTAGATAAATTAAAGTTCATTATCTTTAACCAGAGATAACTAGTTCTTCTCAATGTGTCATCATTGTTGTAGGGAAACCCTAACACCCCACGTTACTTGAAGTAATGGGGACCCTTTCCATTAATTTTTGGCTAAGCATCTTTTATGATTTTCATTTATGTTAATTGTCTTACAACTTTTTCATTTTTTAGTTTTCATCAGATTTTTATTTTAATTGCTTCATTGAATCTGACTTTTCACTAGCTTTCCATCGATACTTGTTTCAACCCATTTAATCAAATGATTTATAAATGGCACTCTTTTGAAGTTTGATCGTTTTTTTGCATGGACTAAAAATGTAATTAAATGTATAATATTCTGATTTTCATAACTAATTAAGTTCAATAGTCATTCAATGTAAATATTAACTCTTATTTAGTTTTTACTAACATTCTTTCATTTTTCACTATATGTCCTACAAAATGATCCAGCTAAGTTGTACAACGGATGAAAAGACATTTCGGGATCTTGGTAATTTACTTCAATTTATTATTATAAAACAAATTTCCAAGCTCGAAACCCCAAAATTGCAAAATGGCTAATGTCTAATTTGTAGGATTGTTGATTAACGTGGCCCCACTTCACCTCCCCTTCCAAAATCACCGAAGTAAAATTTGTGATTGTGATATATCGCATATCGCAAAAAAAAGTGCTCATTTTAAAATTTGTTTTAAATTGCGACTTGCGACTTGCGATTTGTTTTAATTTTTATATAACACGTTAAATTTTTAACTCTAAATTTTTCACACTCTTTGTACTTCCCAATCCTACATCACCTACCTCCACCTCATCCTTTATCCCTCCAAACTCTTCCACCCTCATTAACATTGTCCACCTTCACTTATACGTAACTGGTAAAAAAACAAAAAACTTTGTATTTAAAAAAAATAAAAAATAAAAATAAAAATTATATTAATATTATAATAATTATATATTTATTATAATTTTTAATTATAAATATAATATTAGTATAAATACTATTTTAATTAAACATTAAATTAAATTCTGTATTAATTAATTTAAATATATTTAATTAGAATTACTCAAATAATAACTATAGTTTAATTTAAGATTAGAAATTAATTAAAATTTTCTGATTTTTTAGCACACGCAACAAAAATTTCTAGAATTCTGGCAATTTTAATAATACCAACTTCAGAAGCTCATAAATAAAATTTTACTTGGCCAAATGAAGCCCAGGATGACTTATTAGAAAGATAAAATTGTGGAGAATATTTATGAAGTGGTTTCATTTCCAGATTTGATCATTTATTGGGTCCAAAATATATCAGAGGATCGAACTCCAAATTTTTAACAAAATCATTTTTCTGAGTTTTATTTTCTGCATTCTTATTTGCCCATGACTTCTTCTCAGTACAGACTCATTCGTTAACAATCTCCTTGGTAATTAAATCATCACAAGCATTAATAGAAATCTCAGATTTCCTTTTCAATTATTTATTTAATTGAATTTTATCGGATTTCTTTTAATTCCAGATTTAACGTTTTTATTTTATTTTTGTATTTCAATTTTGTTTCGATTTGTTTTGTAGGGAAAAAATTGAAGAGATGAAAAGAAAATAATCCCAATCAATGAAAAGGCTCCAGCAATAGAAGAATTGAATTTTGAGCCAATGAAAATTGATAAAACATATTTCTTCTTCAACAAACTTTCTTGTTAAGAATTCTTTTGAAACTATTATAAATAACATATTGTAAAATGTAATAAAGGCTTCTCTCCCTTGCAATTCTAGAATTCTAAAAGCACTTCTGTAATAGGAATTTAGAGTTGTAGGTTGGAAGAGAGAAAATCCCAGATCTGGGGATTCTTGAGGATTTTTCATTTACATTCTAAATTATGTATGATGGGCAAAGTTTCCACTTCTGCAACTCTTGTTGTAACAACATAAGTTCAAGAAATGAAAAGGATTGTTGGAGACTAAAGCCAGAGAAATGGATTCAGTAAATTGGTATTTCTAATACTACTATTTTAAATACCAGTTTCTTTTTATGATGGCAGGAATGTGTCATTTTATTCATATTTATGCACTATTGTTGGTATGAGTAATTTATTTCAATCATATGTTATTATTTATCTCCGCTCTCATGAGTTGAATTCTGATTTATGAGTAACTATTTACTCATAAACCCGTCTTTTAATACTGGTTTAACAAATAGTAATATGGTGTAAACTACTTCCTCATATTATTGTTTGATTATTTGAATTACTGATTAAACTATCAATATCATTTTGTGAACTTCTTCCTAAATGTTGTTGGTTTATTATTTCGATTAAGAGGTCTCTAAATAGAATATGTTTTGGTATACATAATATCAGTTAATTACACTGCTTCATTAGCTTGATATTCATTATAAACCATACATATTTAAATCTCAATTATTTAAATATATTCCTCTCAGTTGGGTTAGATCTGTATCTTCCTAATTGAGATAGGATTAAGATTTAGTTCCTTTTTCTTGCACTATAGAATAAGTTTTCATTTAGATTTAATTTTACATTCTTATAAGTCCTCTTCCCAAATATGCAAACTTTAGTTGTGGCTTGGCTGAGCCCTAGACCAGCTTAAGGATCACTTTCTTGCCTGATCAAGAAGAGAGTTGATCTAATGTATCTTCTCCATTGGTGGACGAAATTCATATTGTAAGCCATTTTCGAGATTGAGAGAAGGTAACTAGACCTAGTTAAACTAGTCATAACCACCATTCCAAATGGAAAATGAGTTACTTTAAGGTCCGGACCGGGTAGTCATCCCCCAATGTTGTTGCCACAAATTTCGAGGCTTCAACAGTAGGTTAGAACCTCTCACGATCCCTTATTATTATAATTGTACTCTTTGTCTTTTATACATATATGGAGGAGACCTAGTCTTAGGATCATTAAATATTTTCTGGTACATTTTATTCATTTTAGCAAGGTTTTCCCACTCGAAAGGAGTGAAATTATTAGTTTCTTATCATTTTTAAGGTGCAAGGTTCATAACATTTTGTATAAGAGCTCTTGATCCTAGGGTTTTGCTGCTTCAAATAGGTGATCATGGCATTTTTGCTATAATTTTTTTCTCTTGGAGGTTACAAAGGGAAGTTGGAGAATATTGAGGAGAAATCTTGAAGAACATATATTTCAAATTTCAAACTTTTGTTCACTATATTTTTTAAGATATACTCTAAGGAAGTTAGGGTTCTTGAATGCTTCTATAATCAGTTTCAAACATGTTATTTTGGAATTTTAGATATATATATTTTTTCCTAGGAGATTGAAAATAGTGAAACTTGGATAATATTTAGGAGGCATCTTGTTGAACTTTTGATTCAAACTTCAAATCTTGGTTTTCTATAATTTCAGATATATGTTCTAATGAAGTTAAGATTCCTGAATGCTCCTGAAATCATCTTCAAATATGTCAATTTGGAATTTTCACAATAACTATTTTTCTAGGAGGTTTCAAAAAGTGAAACTTGGATCATGTTAAGGAGAAATCTCATGGAAAATCTAGTTCAAGTTTGAGAGTTTGGTTTGATATACTTTTGGAGTTACACTTTGTAGAAGTTAGGGTTTGTGAAGGATCATAAAATCAATTTCAAATAGGTCAACTTGTTATTTTTTATATAATTTATTTTCTAGGACTTTGCATAACGTGAAATATTTAGGTATCTCAATAGAAATACAAAAGTATCTTAAGGAAATATTTCAGAATTATATTTGAAGAACTAGAAACATGGTACAATATACAAGTTTGCTTGTGGCAAGTCACCAAAATAAACAAGTTTTGGGAAGTTTACCATAACTTTTACTCGGAGCATAAAAGTTTGGTCAAATTTTTTGGAATTGCAAAGAAGACATATCATAGTATTATAGACCAAAGTTTCATATTTATAAGGGCTAAAATCTCAAAGATATATCAAGAAAAATTTCAGCCATTTCTATATTCTTCCAATCAAGGTTTTAAAGGTATGTTTCTTACAAATGGCCTATCTTTTGATTAGAATATCATTTTTTTACCAAAAATTGTGATAATGAAGAGTACTATTATTAATTTCCAACATGCCTCCAAATAAAGTTACTACACTAATTAAACCTCATGAAATTTCAACCTAGACTCATGAAGAAAGTGAAGACTTGGAATTTAGGTTAGCCCAATTAGAAAAAAGTTAATGAAATGGATGGAATTATGTTGGGAAAGGTGGATTTATTAGGTTCTCAAGAAAACTTAAAAGAGAAATTCTAAATGAAACAAAAAAAAAAAAACCATTAATACCATTGACAATCTTCTCTTGCATAGGGTTCCTAAAATGGATATTGAGATCTAAGAAAATCATGAAAATAAGGAGAACCATTTTGTTAGAATTCAATTACCTATGGAAATATTTTATGACAATTGGAAAGCACAAATATTGAATCATAGAACCATAATCATGAGTTTTGAATGCAAGATCTACATCATCAAGGCTTCAAGTCGGCAATAAGGAACTACTACATTCTGAAGATTGATATGATGAAGTTTGATGGTAATGATCTTATAACATTTATATGTCAAATGGAACCATACTTTGATCTACACCAAGTGGCAGCCTTAGAATATTTCATCCATGTTTTTAGAACAAGATCAACATGTATGGTATCGGAATGGATTTATGAAAGGAAAAAGGATTATGTTATATATTGGTCCATCTTTACAGTGGAATTGATACCACCTTATAGGGATATTAAGAGAAATACATTATTTATACAATTGGTAAATCTTTGACAAAAAGGTTCAATTATATAATACATTCAACAATTCAAAAAGTTGAGTCTCGGGGTAAATAATATTTCAGAAGATATTTTTTTAGACATATTTATGGGAGATTTAAAGGAAAGCATTCAACATGAGGTGCCACTCTTTGAACCTAAATTTCTAAAGCTTGTTTTCAATATGGCAAAGAAAGTTGAAAGTAAAAATATGGACACCAGAAAATTGGTCATTAATAACTATAGATAAAATCATGCTCTCTCTCCTAAACTGACAAGGTTGAGTCCTCAACAAATGGATGAAATAATAGCAAAGGGATAATGTTTCAACTATGATAAAAAGTACCGTAAAATGAAATAAATGCAATGGGAAGAAATTATTTTACATAAACCACGAAGATAAAGAATATCAAGACATGAAACTTCACAAGATATAGAGCTATAAGAGACTACTCCAACAATCTCTTTTCATGCATTGGTCGACATCAATACTCCACAAACCCTCAAATTAAAAAGGGTATATTAAAAATAAAAAGGTAACAATATTGATTGATTTAGGTTGTATCCATAACTTCATCAATTACAAATTGGAAAAAATTCTTAATTTATTTATATATTCAACAACATGTAATGATTGAAAATGGATGTATTGTAATTTTTTAAGGAAGTACCATAGTATTAAGTTAAATATGGGGAGTATTTCTTAGATAGTCCCATGATTGCAATCTGAATGGGTGGTTCTAATGTTGTATTAGGGGTCCAATGGCTACAATAATTGAGAACAATGACCCTTAATTTTCAATATTTTTTTATAAGATATTCCTTATAAGGAAAGGAAAATTACCTTAGAGGTATTCAAGGGAAACCAAATAAAGTGGTAAGCTCTAAAAGCATGAATTTTTTTCTAAAAAAGGGGGACCGATGTGTAATTGCACAATTGTGTTCATTAGTTCAAACATCTATGTCCGTTGCTCTAGTGGATCTCTGAAAAGTTACCAACAATCATTCTATGTTATTTGGAGAGATGCCTAAGGCTCTTCGACATACCTAAGATATGAACATGTTATTCATTTGAAACCTAGAAGGGAAACACCTAACATTGGCCTTACAAGTATCCACGTGCACAGAAGATTGAGATTGTGCATATGGTTTAAGAAATTTTAGAGTTTGGCATCATTCAATATGTTGGGTGTGTGTTATATTTTTGGATCCTATGTTAGGTGGGTGGAACTATCTATGGTTTTGAGCATGGGCTTTGCAGATGGTTTTGGGTGTGATTGTTGGGGGTTGGAGTTGCAGTTCAGCAAACTCCTTCAACACTCAATTTTCAACCCGAGGCTATGTAAGCTTAGAGGCATAACAGAGGAAATGCCAAGATTAATGGTATAAAATTTCACCAAATATGTTCTTATCTTCCTTAATTACATTTTCATAATCAAAGCATTACAGAAAAAATAATACCAAAGGAATTCTAGTGCCAGAATTAAAAGGAAAATACTTTGTAAAAACTCAATGAAAGGAACTTCAAATCAGCATAAACAATCCTGATCATTGAAATAAAGAAAAGCACATATTTGAGACTAAGTGCAGTCATAAGACATAGAAATAATTAGGCTATGAAGTGCATTTGTCATTGTTACAAGTTTTCATTCTTGGTTTGAATCATCGTTCTTGCACTGCAACAATGTTCCTGTACTGGAATAGAGTTCCTGTGCTAGAACGATATTCTTGTGCTAAAACGATGTTCCTATACCGGAAGTATGTTTTATTCCTGCACTAAGTATTTTTCCTTTCATACAAGAATTCTAGGTTCTAGTACAAGGGTACTCTGTTCGTGTACTAGGGTATCGATTCCTGTACCGAGACAGAGATTCATGGACTAAGAAATCAATATTCATGTACTGGGCTTTCAAACCACTTGCATAAAATGTAAAGTGTGCTAACTAGAAATTAATTTGCAAGGCAAACCAAAGGAGAGTAAATAGTCGCATATAATCAAAAGACTCCTTACCTAATCATTCATTCAAAAGTGAAAATTACTTCAAAATTCAAAGGAAATCTTTCTTGCAATAGAAATCTTCTTCATGTGAAAATGATCATCTACTCTAAATACAAAGCATCCCTTCTTTCCTATTTGATTGTCGTGATATTAACCAGATCCACACTTTTATTGAATAGAGGTTTTAGTTCAAAGGTTCCTTCACTAAATTCCAGTCTTAAACTGAAATATTCCCACAAGAGAATAAGCATAGTCATAGATCCTCGTAATGTGGGCAACATTTCATTAACACTCGTGGAAATATAAATAAATTAACCCCAATTTAAAGAAAACACACTTGCATAGAATGCACTTGCATACTCAAAAATGAAACACACTTGCATAAAGAAAATAGATCCTCTTGCAAAAATAAACACCCTTGTAGAATAAACCCTCACTTGAAGAATTAAAACACATTGGTGCAAGTAAACTAAAACACACCCTTTGTAGAAAGAAAACTACACATCAAAGGAAATAAATGCTACCACAACCTTTAGTCAATGAACACACCCACACCTTCACAGCTCAGATCCGAGCTGCACGGTTTATGAAGAAGACAAAGATCTGTTAGCTACATAAAAAGATGAAATACTTCTTGTTCCAACCCTGCATAAGGAAATATATCTAACACACCTTACAAAAGAGAAAGAACGATATGTGTTGGTTGGGCCCTAACCAACTAGCTCATTTCCCTTTTACGAGATCTGGAAAATCAAATGCTCGAATAGTGCATCACATAAAATATTAGAACAAGAAATGAATCACTGGCATAACTCCTTGTATTAAACTTAGTAATTGAAAATGTACATCGTGGATTGCTAGATCCAACCCAGAAGTATGGCGATACAAAAATTACAGTATAAGCCAAAAATTCTCCAGAGTATTGCGACCTATTTTTACTAGAAACCCTATTAAATATACATCATTCGGCTCATGGCTGTAATAGAAATCAAACAAAAGTATAATCTTATGCTTTTGGCTTTTTGACAAAAAGACTAAATCAGGGGTATTCGATCGAAACCCTAGCCTCCATATCTCGTATTTTCCCCAACACTCCAAGCCCAATAGAGTGTTTCTGATCTTTTGGCGAGGAATGTGTGCGGATTAATAAACTCTAGTGGCCTTTGGTGGTGAAACATGTTGATGCTGCTACATACCATGGGTACAAGAATGTGGACAGTACAATATTTCCTGCACCAACCCCATCTTACACAACAATTAATACTTTCGCTCTATCAAGATACCTTAGGAAGGAAAATATCTGAGTTGCAAAGGAAAATAGGCTATTTAATATTTTTAATTAGTAATTAAGTTCATATAACCGTTAATAACGAAAATCATGAAATAAGTGCAGGAATAAATAGGTTCCAAGGGTAAAACAAAGGGCTTAGGTAGTGTGTTTTAGGTAAAATTGAGGTTAAAAATAAGGCAATTATAATGACCAACATCCCCATTCCGTTGTGTGTCCTCACACAACCTTACCTTCTAAAAAAAACTAGCATGGAAGGATCCCTTTAATCCTAAATTTGAATACTAATTCCCTTCTTCACTGTCCTTGAATTTTCACTGTGAGCCTTCTTAAGTTGTTTCATCACTTTCCTAAGGTGAATGTAGCACTTAGATGCTCGAAATTTCCATACCTTTTCCTATCACTTCCTCTCTCGCACCTCTTCCATCAACTCAACATTCATGCTTTGCACCATTGTGTTTTGATCTTTCATATCCTGGTTCAACAATTCAAGTCCATAAATTCATTGTTTCAATTCTTCGACCTGACTGTGCATATAGAAAGAAAAATCTTCCCTATTGGTTTCTTCATGTGTCATAATCCCTTCAATAACTAACTCATGACAAGTATCAGTGTCATCAATGAATCATAGGCATTGTGTTTTGAAACTCTGAGGAATAATACCCTCAGTCTGATCCACTGTTGGCTCCTTTCCTACACTTGCACTATGTACATTAGATGTTTTAATTTTCTTTACTTTCTCAATTAAGTTTTCCATATGAGTGTTATATTCATCTTCCACATAACTTGTACTAAGCACAGAGTGGATTGCGACATCTACTAGAAGAGAGAGAGTATCTTCAATTGGTGAATTAGACTAAGGGTTATCTAAAGACGGGGCATATTCCTTTGAATCATCAATGTTTATTGGAGAGGTTGATATAGCGTGGCCTCCTTTTGAGGATGCACATATTTTCTTCACAGATCTCCTAGTCAGTCTCCTTGAAGGGCTAGGGGTTTCAGTTATAAATTCATGCTCTCCCTCAAGCAACATTTTCCTGGGTTGGGTTTTCTTTACTTTAGTCTTCAATACCTTACTAGTTTGCGAGGTTAATAACCTCCTTTTCTAGTCAGGCTTCTTCTTAGTAACTTTTCCATTCTTCCCCGATTTCTTCACTATACCCTCTCCTTGAAATGCTTACAGAAGCTTCTCCCAAGTCATCTCCTTTCCTGCAATCAAACTGTAATGACACAATTTACACCCGACTTGACTTTCTTGACTCTTCTAAACACTTTTCGACATATTCTCTAAACTTTTCAACATTAAATAGGGGAAATTAATCAGATTACCCGATTCAAAATGAAGTAGCAACTGAATATGGTACAGGAAGGTTAATGAATACCTCCCCTCGCATGTGAGGAATTCCTATAAGATGTACAATAGATGCTTCCATTTTTCTTCCATCGCATTCCTTTGCAAGCCATCCTTCCTGTCCACCTTTTGATTCTTGTCAATCACAAACTAGTGCCAGGATCCCTTCTCGATCTCTCCTTTTCAAACCATTTATCTCATGTAGTTTCTAACCCTGTAGCTTGTGATATGGACTGTTCAGTCACCTCAAATTCCAAGGACCCTACTCTGGTTGTGCTCCCATTGAAAGTGCGAAAATATTTGAGCGTGATAGCTAAGACATAACCATTGAATTTAAGTAGGAAGGGGAGAAATACCAATTCCTGTAATAAAGATAAAATTTCCTTGTACTCGATCGTTTGCTCCATCTCCTTTATGGACCAAGGCTCTATCCGAACAGGTGCCATAACTACTCAAAATTGCATTGGTTCATTTACAACTTTGAAGAGTACCAAACAAGAAAATTTGGAATATGTCTAAGGGAGTTCACGATTACCGAATTAACTACACTCTCCTATATCGAAGCTCTTCAATGGTCATGCCTTCATTATGCAAAAATAAATCTTGAAAAGGTTGCAAATGGGGGCATGATCCCAACATACATAGGGTAATGATGATTGGTAAAGGCAATGGTCATAGGAAGGATTTTTTTATCAAAACAACACAAGGTATCATATGGTATCAGATTGATCATTAATTATTGACAGGTTCAGGGGTGGATGTTATATTATGAAAATATTTCACACATATACTCAATCACATCATGATTTCACATAAGGTGTATATAATAATTAGATTAAGGTAAGATTTAATATCTAAAATTCCTTTGTACTTTAAAAATGTCTTTCCTATTAACTAATGATAAAACAAAAGTCTAATCGAATGTAGAAAACATCATTGCATGTTATGATTCAAAATAATGCATCCATTTATGCCTACAACAAGGTTCCTGTACCGAGAAGAATCCCAGTTCCTGGACCATATTTTTTTTTCTGTGAATGCATTCATGTACTGGGCATGCATTCTTGGACTGCAAAATGCATTCTTGTACAAAGGAGTCATGCAATTCTTGCACTAAAGTACTTGTTCCTACACTAAGGAATATCATTGTTCCTGCATTGCAATACATATTCCTACACTCAAGAGTGTACAACAATGTGTATTCCTGCACCAAGAATTTTGAGGTCCCTGCACTGAGATACACATCTTGCACTAGGGAACTTTGTTGTTCGTGCACTCAAAAGTGTTGCGGAATATTTGAAAAAACCGTCTCTAATAAAAATATAATATACAAGCTAAATCTGAAAATTTTGTAGAGTTTTAAAGGATTTTCATTTTCCAGCTCTTGGTATTATCATCCTCTTTCTAATATGATCCATGAATTATTTGATACTTCATCAAACCTGTAATCATGCTCATGAGGGAATAAAAAAGCAAGACAGGGGTGAATTTTCAGAATGGGAAGGAAATCATTAGGGATTTCAAGAGGGACATAAGGAGAGGGGATAGGAAAAACTTTCCAAGGAAAAGAGGGAAAAAACGAATCCGATAGGGAAAATTTATTTTGAAGAAAGGGATGGTCAATCTCAATAGGATGGAAAAGAAGAATTGTAGAGGAAAATTTGCAAAAAAAGAACAAGAAGAAGGGAAAAGTTTCACCTTAAATTATGCCAAATAGTGTCGAACCAAAATAACTGTAGTGGGAATTGAGTGTTGCTTCCATCAGATTTTCCGTGTCAGTTGTCCTGAACTTAGATAAGGGCTTGGTTCCTTATCATTATTCTGCAGAAAGAAAATTAAAAAGATGCTTCTTCTCTGTGATAGTTGTCAACTTGTTGGGGCCTAACTTAGGCTCGGAGTTAATTAGCCAAACAAGTCCCTGTACTCTTGGCCCTTTCAGAAACAGTCCATAGAGCGTGGACTGAGGTATCACCCGAAGTAGTATGGTGGGGTGCTGGAACCGGGTTTCCTCATCCTTAATATGTCTAAGGGTCTGGTTCGATCTAACTGTTTGTCCTTATGCGCAGGCTACTTCGCGCACCTCCCTAGCCTTCGCGCCCTGATATACTTGCCTTAGTGCAACCCTAACCAAGGGTTGTGGAGCTTCTGTGCTGTTGAAGCAACGCTCTACGCTATTCCCCTAAGTCGCACCCGAGATATTAGTTATCTTCCTATACCAGTTAATTATCTTTGCGTAAATGGATGTCTTACATTATATTTATTTATACAACACATTCATATGAGTTTGCGCAACAAATAAACAATACACTTGCAATTTATACCAATCATACATTAACACAGGAAAAAATACACAGAAATATGGTAAAATTCTCTTTATTAATTCTTCCAATGGTTACAAACTCGACCTGCCCTGTGCACTCAGTTTCAAGGGTTCGTGCACTCAGCTGTGAACTACTAGGCCTCTGCGCACTCAGTTGTAGGGGTCTGCACACTCAGCTGCGGACTACTAGGCCTCTGTGCACTCAGTTGCATAGCCTTCTCCTACTGTACGACTGAAAGACACACTTTACACTTCGACTCAATCTCTTAGACTCACCATGCTTCCATTCTATTAGCTATGTCTTTTTTCTACACTTAGAGCCTCACTCTATTTATACAATCCCATGGTCTGCAGACCATGGGTAGGTCTATCAAGCCGACATTACATTACCAAAATGAGGGTGGACAACCTTGTGACTTTATTATGACTTTTCACTCCACACCCACAATCCGCGGAGCTTTTACAAAGGACTTGGTCAAAACTTGGGCTTTAAGCCCCAAAACATGCCTTAGGGGGATTCCATGCCCAATAGGCCCCCAACACAAGCATCATGACTCGCCCTCGAGTCACTCTGTTGGCACAAAGATCTTCGCGTGGATTCCCTCCAATTCTGCTCGAACTGCTCCATGGTCGGCAACGCATTAAGCGGCTACTTGCTAGATCTCCTAGACACGTTGTTCGAAGACCAAGGTGTCAGACCTGCTTCCCTATATCTGTGCCTGTGTCCCTTGCATTTTTTTATAGTCCTGTGTGTTAGCCTCCTGCTGCAGTAGGTTACTCATTTTTCATGATTGACACTTCACAGGCCAAATATGTCATACTTTGCATGCTGCAATGCTCCATATTTGCTAAACAGTCACCAAGAAAAGAAGGCTACTCAGAGTTCATCTAACTGCTTTCCAAATTTTGAAAATTCATTCCAGTTTTGTTCAATTTTCAGCTAAAGGAAGGTGCAAACAGCTTAATCTTGGTCTCCCTAGGTTTCAATTTTCTGTTTTAGAATATAGAGAATGAAAATATGTCCAAACAGCTTAATCTTGGCAAATTCTTAGATAGGTAGAGAATCAAAGGAGCCCAACTGCTTAATCTGGGCCCTTGGAAGAAAAAGGGAAGGTAGTTTGTAGATAGGAAGGCATAAAAAGAAAAAATTGAAATGATGGGTCTGCAAGTCTAAGTGCACCCAAACCAAAAGAAGAAAAAATGTTAGGTAAGTAAGCTGGGTAGGTAGTTTTGAGGTTGCAGAGTCTTTATTTCTGATCAATTCTATGTTTTCAGGGTGTCATCTCTACTCAGGGCACAATCACTGGGCAGTTTTATGTGAAAGAGCTCAAACAGGCATAACTAACTTCCCTTTCTCCATCTCCCCCAAATCATTAACTAATTTCCCCAAAAAGAGGTCAAGATCTGCTTGATATCTCTTAGTTTCATCATTTTTCATGTCATTAGCCTGGGTGAAGATCTGCTTCACTCAAAGAGAATCCATACTTTCTCTAATAAGTTCTATCTCCCCTTTGAAGCTTAAGATCTCTAAAGCTTAGCACTTTATTGTCATCTCCATGTTAACTAATAACACTATTATTTAACTCCCTATATTTTCCCTATCCCCATAATAAAACTATGTAGATAATCCCCTTATGTAAATATCCCTTCCCCCTGGTTGAAATATAACCATAAATACTTCACTGGGAATTACTAAGTCACTTGGACTTTAGTAAGAGCCCTCCCTCTGCACAAATTCCCACTCCCAAGTGTCTGGACCCCTTCCAAACACTTAGAAAACCCTTTCCAAAGGCTAAAAACCCTCCCCACGCATTCTTCTATGAAAACTATTAATGTTTGTTTGATAAGTTTTCATCGCGCAAAACACAGTCGCCCTTTTTCTATAGTTTGAAACCCACAGCGCCGCGAAAAATTGAGCCTTTAACGCGCGCGCGCCTCTACTAAACCCCGCGCATCTCCCTTTTCCGTCCACCGTCGGATCACCTCCCCCAGATCCGATGGTCCTTATTCACTTCGCGCGCCCGTTTATGATGATAGGTTACCACTCGACGTCCGATGGTTTTACCGTCGTACACCGGGACAGGTGGCGGCCTCCCATTGCATCAGGTCGCCCCTGACAGAAACCACCTCCGTACCAAAGGCGGTCCGATGCCCAGGAAAAACTGCCCTCCCCTCACGTAACAGGAGCGCCACCTCATCCTGCCATGTCGCCTCCAAGTCACCTCACCCAGCCTGCGCCCGACCCACGTCACTCTGCCATGTCACCCCGCCGTACTGCCACGTCACCTTGATGACGTCAGCATGCTGACATCACATCCATACCAAAGGACCCCAATAGGACCCCACTGCTGACGGCAGCATACTGACGTCATCCGCCGTACTGCTGACGTCAGCAGCCAAAAACCGAAAATTCGCGCAAGAGCAAAAGTCGAGCTTCGGAGCTCTGGAATGAGAAACGGAGGTAGTTTTCGATGCGCGATTAGCGCGAAGTGCTAATTGCGCATCGCTACGGGAAATAGGCCATATTGGGGAATCTTTAGGGAATCTTTTGATTCCTTGGCCCATTTTGCACCGAAAAGGCCCGAAATTGCCCGATTTTGCCAAATTAAACCGATTTGAAGACAGGAAGAGACCAGAGACAGAGATTAAAGAGTATCAGATCAAATTTACAGAGAGAAAGCACATCAAAGAGTATCAGAAAGTGGTGGAGACCATCAATGTAGCGGCAAAGAGTATCAACGAAAAATATTAACAGCGGCCCAAAGCAGGTGAAAATTAAATACTTTCCAACAAAGTCAAAGAAAGAGGCAAGGCCACTCAAAACTCTCAAATCATGGTTATTGCACATTTAACTCACACCAGAACAGAGCTGCAAATCCCAAAGCACAGTTATTTCAGTAGTACTGCATTGAGCCTCCAAAGGCCACATTGCACTTTGTTTTATCCAGCTACCTCTGACACAGTTTAATAGATATTTACCTGCATTTAATTTTGGCACAATTTTAGGTTTAGAAAGCTCCTTTTGCAGACCTGTTTTAGGTCAATTGTAATAAATAATTTGAGATATTTGCACTATAAATACAGCCCTGAATACTGTATTAAGGGTTGGTTGGTTGGTAATTGATCATCAGTCTATCTTTAGCTGATTTTGCTCCAGGAGAGACTCGCACTGTAATACCTGATAGTTTCTATAATCAAAGATTGCTTATGAGCTTTGGAGAATGGATTGTTCACTGTGTTTATCGGTTGAAGAATGATTATGGAATTCTCGTGCTGTTGCATAACTCAATAAGTGTTTCTTACCTCTGTTTTCCATTCATAAGTTACCATCTAAATAGCAGAAAAGAAGATTAGCTTAAAATTTGTTTAAATACACTCTATGCTCAATTTCTGTTGTTTCTTTATGTTTTCCTCTGTTTAGGCATAAATATGAATTCCACATGGCTCATGTTTGCCTTAACCTTAGATAGTTATCCAGGGATTCTTCATTTCCCCTAGATAGAGATTATCCTTCCCTCTGTTAAGCTAAGTGAGAGATTCTTAAGTGCCTCTCATTCCTTACATATCATTCATCCTTTTAGTTCGAAGATTGTGTTATGAGCAGCTATCTTGCTTCATATTTCTCTTGTGACCAGGAAAACGCACTAATAATCCTAACCCATGACTCCATGCCCAATGGTTTGAAACTTATCATTTCATGAATTGCCTCTCTGCCTGAAAGCATTTTCCTTCCATCCAAACACAAAAAAAAACCCCTGAACCAGAAAACTAGCCTAAAATCATTAACAAAGTTAAATCATTAAGAGAGAGCCCTCTCGGATCGCAGGTGGGCTAGAACCTCCAATCCAAAGATTGGTTTGTGGTTACCTCGGCCGTATCCCTACAGGAGCCTAGGGTGCAACCTGAGTGATAACATAATGGCAACTCCACTGGGGACCTCCTCAGATAATCTCACTAAACCAGTCTGCAACCCCACAGAGGAAGAAACCAACCTTTGAAAGCTTCGGTCGACCTGTGTTTTTTAGAAAAAGTTCCCAAAAAATAGAGTAGAAGCTGGCTCCTAAGAAGCAAATGCGTAATACACGATCAAATCCTGATCCAAATAGCCCAGCTATTTTTGAAAATCCGAAAGAAGACCTAACTGTCGCGAGTCCTGAAACAGTTCAGCCAAGCAGTGTTCCAACCCCTGTCAAAGTTTTATTCCGGTCAACCCCAAGTTCCCCTGGTTCTTCACCCCCTTCTCCAAGCAGCTCTTCTACACCTCCATCCCATACTCCTATTACCACCACTACTCCTTCTACCCTGGTTGTTCCTGTTATCCCAGCTGCCCTAGCTTTTCCGCTTATCCCCATCATCATGGCTAGATATGCACCCTTACAGTTGCCTGCTAATCTCGGGGCTATGCCTCAGGAATACCAGACAAAAATCACGTATTTTGATGGCACAAACTCCTGCACCGCCCTACAGCATACAAAGAAAATGTAGGATTATTTCGAGAGTTATGAAATTGATGATGACAATGTAAGAATGAAGATTTTTGTCCAAAGTTTGACTGGTGATGTCAGAACCTGGTTTAGGGCACTTACACCCAATTCCATATTAAACCCTGAAGCCTTATACCAAGGCATTTTTAATAGATGGGAGAAAAAAGAAGATCCCCTAGGCACATACTATCTGAGTTGATACTTAATTCAAAAAGAGGACCTCAGGAAATAGTTTTGGGATTACTGCGCAAGGTAATAATGTTACAGTGCCATTACCACAAATTTTAAGACCTTCCACCTGAATCTCGCTCTTTGTACAAATTCCCGGGATAGGCTTTGATGCTGAGATGGCATATCAGTTAAGGGAAAGAGCCCCTCAAAGCCTTGCAGAAATGCAAGATGTTGCTGTTAGTGTGGAAGCAAATCTAATTGCTAAAAGAAACAAAGCTAGAACTGAGAGAAGAACCAATTTCAAAGAAGAACCCTCAGCCTTCGATCAGAAGCTAGTTGCTATCATCAGTGGCATCCATAGGCTGGGAGACAGAGTAGACAATGTTGAGAGGAAAACTTCATGGGAAGGTCAATAGCCCAATGCCATAAGGAACCTGAACTTCTGAAAAACTCAAAACACAAACGCTGGAAGGGCCAGTCCCTACCATGATATTAGGCCGCCTTTCCAAGAAAACTATGCGGAGGCATCTACATCCACTGAGCCCACAGATGGGACTCATATGAACTTGATAGATTCAGAAAATGAACAACAAATCTTTTTTACAGAAGAAGACCGACCATACCCTTATGCAAAACAATTTCACACCAAGTCGGGAGAGTCTTTCGATTTTAAACAAGGCTATGATATTTTTGTGTACGAGGTACACAAGCAATACAAATTAAGAATGAGGACCATTGATGTTCCTCCATCTAGCACAACAAAGGATAGCAAACAGCTCAACAAAAGTAAAGAGAATATCACCATAAATCAACCAGCTAACAGCTCTGTCCCAAGCCCGCATCAGGTAACTGTGGGGGATGTAACAGACACACACTCTCCTATTGATCAGCCTCTACCTCCCTCCTCCCCAAAAGAAGATCTGAATAGCACTCCTAAAAATATTCCCAAAACAGAAATACCACAAACTGTCATACATCATGACATAGACATTCCAAAAGAAAACATAGAGAGTATGCCTGAAAAAGAAAAATTCACCACTATCAACGCCAATAACTCATTGGAGAAACCATTCAGTTTAGAAGCAGAGGTTGGAAAACTCAAGATATCCATTCCCCTCTCAGAACTTTCCAAACATGATGTATATAGGCAAAAAATTCAAAGGTCACTTCAATTACCAGAGGTAAGGGATGATGTAAACGTTTTAGACGATACCCCTGAGCTTCTGTTTGGTCCAGAAGTTAACGGAAAGTCAACATATGGACTTGTTCCACCTTTTTATGTCAGTCTGCACATACACGACAAAATACTGCATAATGCTATGTTTGACTCAGGTGCCTCACATAACCTTATGTCCAAAGCTGTAATGGAAAGTTTGAACCTTGATGTCACAAGACCGTACAAAGATCTGTATTCCTTTGACTCAAGTCAAGTAAAATGTTTAGGCTTGATCAAAGACCTTTGTGTCTCTCTAGTCCAATTTCCCAATAAGACAATCTTAATGGACGTAGTAGTTGCTGACATTCCCACAAAGTATGGCATGCTCTTATCCAGATCTTGGGCGAGAAAAATTGCAAGGGTCCTTCAACTGACCTCTCTTATGCCACTATATCTGTCTTTGGGCAACAAGAGACTTATATAGAAACATAAAATGAAGTATGTTAAGCAGTGAGGAAAAGCCCCAAAATTTTCCAATTTACTCAATCCATTTTGATATGGATTCTTTTATTTTATTTAATGAATAACACCAAGCCCTCTAACTGATGATAAGCCGTTATCTTTGGAGCAAGGAACGTACATCAATGAGGAATCAGTTGCCAATACCCATGAAATTGTCTCAATAGCCAAGGCAACCAACAAACAACAAGAAGAACACCCCGAAACAGAAATTGTAAGTCTGCCCGATCCTCAAACAACAGAAACTCTCAATACAAACCTCAAACAAGAAGTCACATGGTATTTGGACTTTGATGGTTCTGTTAACAAGTAAGGAGCATGGGCCGGAGTATGGATTTACAATACACATGATAACCACGCACAAGGCCATGCCTATAGACTCAATTTCAGATGTAAAAACAACATGGCAGAGTATGAAGCTCTTCTCTTAGGCCTTAAGTTACTCAAAGTCCTAGGAGCTATTAAGGTGTCCATCCTAGGTGAGTCTGACTTGATTATACAACAAATGAAAGGTAACTTTGTCGCTAATGATAGTAGAATGAGAGCTTACAGAGCTGCTGCCACCGAATTACTCAATGCCTTCAGTGAATTCAGGCTTGCCAAAATTGCACGAGATAATAATATTCATGCCCATAGTCTAGCAACCTTTGCCAGCACATGTAAGCTTCCCTTTGAACCAAATCACCATTTCACCACTGAAATAAAACATAGACCTTCGGTCCCTAACAATGTCAAGGACTGGCAGGTATTTCAAAATGATGCCCAGATTAACAGTTTCCTAACTCTGGAGGACGAATTTTCCAACACAAACATTGACATGGATGCCATGACCGACTCACAACAGATAGCAAAAGAAAATCACCTAACTGTAACAGCTGCAACAACTAAACAGATCCTTAACCCAACTGTTTTTAACAATACAAACATAGAACAACTGAAACAAATATGTTTAGAGGAAACAACCAAAGCAGAGGATGAGTTTATTGATCTAAAGAGTAATATTCTACCTGTCGGCCTTACTCCATTGGAAGACATGTTTGATGACAATGACGTGCCCAAAAAGCCAAAGATGGAACCTATGAATGCTGCCATAGAAGAACTCAACATAGGAACAGCAGAGCATCCTAGAATGATTAAGTTGTCCAAAAATCTTCCCCCTGATCAAAAACCGAAATATGTGGATTTGTTCAAAGAATTCCAAGATGTATTTGCCCGGGGTTATAAGGACTTGAAGTCCTATGACACCACAGTGATCCAACATACCATTCCCTTAAAACCAAATAAAAAACTGTTCAAACAGAAACTTAGGAGAATCAACCCCATGCTTCTCCCCCTTATCGAAAAGGAAATAAAGAGAATGTTTGAAGCAGGTATCATTGCACCCATCAGGTTCTCTGAATGGGTGTCTAATTTAGTTCCCACTAGGAAAAAAACAGGAGAGATAAGACTGTGTATTGACTTGAGAAATTTAAACCAGGTCTCTCTAAAAGACCACTACCCTTTTCCCAAAATGGACCATATCTTGCAAAGAGTAGTGGGTTCCTCTAGAATTTCTTTACTAGATGGATTTTCAGGATTTAATCAAATACTTGTTCACTCGGATGACCAGGACAAGATAACCTTTACCACGTCGTGGGGAACATTTAAGTACGTTAAAATGCCTTTCGGGCTGAAAAACGCTGGTGCTACCTTTCAAAGGGCAATGGAT